>JACEFZ010012769.1:85000-118352 GCA_014155875.1 Cepaea nemoralis
TGGGTAGAGGATATGTGGGTGGGTGAGTGTGTGCAGGTTAGGAGATGGTGGGGGATGTTTGTAGGTGTGGGTTCGGGATCTGTGAGTGGGCTGGGGGAGATGGGAGGTTATGTGGGTGAGTGCGGAATTTGTGTGTGGGTAGGTGCGGAATATGTGAGTTGACGGGGAGATGTGTGTGTGGCTGAGGAATGTGTGTTTGGCTGGGTGGTTGGAGGTGTGTGGCTGGAGGAGGATATTGGGTGAGTGATTGTTGGTGGGAAATGGGACGTGTAGAGGATATGTGAGCGGGTGGGGAGATGTGTGTAGGTGGGGGATGTGTGGGTTATTGAATGTATGTGTGCTTGGGGTGTGGGTGGATGGGATGTGTGGTGGGTAATAGGTGTGTGTGGGTGGGAAGATGTGTAGGTGTAGGGATGTGGTGGATGGGTGGGGAATGTATTGTATGTGTGTGTGGTTGGGTGGGGGAGTTGGAGTGAATGGGGGATGTGTGGGTGGGTGGTGGATGTGTCTCACAACATAGTAATATGCATTTATGTTTACAAAATTCATGTGACAATGTTTTTTTCCTATGCACTGTTGATGAAAGAAAGATGAGTGATTGGAAGGGCCGAATGTAAGACAGGGCTGCGTGCCCAATTTGTTACCCTTTGAAAATAAAGTCTGTTCGTTCGTTCGTTCCTTAACCACTGCCCGATCTCTTCCTTAACAACCTCTGCTTGATCTCTTCCTTAACTACTGCTTGATCTCTTCCTTAACCACTGCTTGATCACTTCCTTAACTACTGCTTGATCTCTTCCTTAACTACTGCTTGATCTCTTCCTTAACTACTGCTTGATCTCTTCCTTAACCACTGCTTGATCTCTTCCTTAACTACTGCTTGATCTCTTCCTTAACAACCTCTGCTTGATCTCTTCCTTAACTACTGCTTGATCTCTTCCTTAACTACTGCTTGATCTCTTCCTTAACTACTGCTTGATCTCTTCCTTAACTACTGCTTGATCTCTTCCTTAACTACTGCTTGATCTCTTCCTTAACTACTGCTTGATCTCTTCCTTAACCACTGCTTGATCTCTTCCTTAACAACCTCTGGTTGATCTCTTCCTTAACTACTGCTTGATCTCTTCCCTAACCACTGCTTGATCTCTTCCTTAACAACCTCTGGTTGATCTCTTCCTTAACAACCTCTGGTTGATCTCTTCCTTAACTACTGCTTGATCTCTTCCTTAACAACCTCTGGTTGATCTCTTCCTTAACTACTGCTTGATCTCTTCCCTAACCACTGCTTGATCTCTTCCTTAACAACCTCTGGTTGATCTCTTCCTTAACTACTGCTTGATCTCTTCCCTAACCACTGCTTGATCTCTTCCTTAACCACTGCCTGATCTCTTCCTTAACAACCTCTGCTTGATCTCTTCCTTAACAACCTCTGCTTGATCTCTTCCTTAACTACTGCTTGATCTCTTCCTTAACTACTGCTTGATCTCTTCCTTAACCACTGCCTGATCTCTTCCTTAACCACTGCCTGATCTCTTCCTTAACCACTGCCTGATCTCTTCCTTAACAACCTCTGCTTGATCTCTTCCTTAACCCCTGCTTGATCTCTTCCTTAACCACTGCTTGATCTCTTCCTTAACCACTGCTCGATCTCTTCCTTAACCACTTCCTGATCTCTTCCTTAACCACTGCCTGATCTCTTCCTTAACCACTGCCTGATCTCTTCCTTAACAACCTCTGCTTGATCTCTTCCTTAACCACTGCTTTATCTCTTCCTTAACCACTGCTCGATCTCTTCATTAACAACCTCTGCTTGATCTCTTCCCTAGCCCCTGCTTTATCTCTTCCTTAACCACTGCTTGATCTCTTCCTTAACCTCCGCTTAATCTTTTCCTTAAGCCCCGCTTGATCTTTTCCTTAACCTCCGTTTGATGTTTTCCTTAACCCCTGCTTCATCTCTTCTTATAGACCATTGAGCAGTCGGTGAGTTATGTGGTCAATGCAAGACCGGCCACCTTGTCTTCCCAGTACATTTGCTAGTACCTATTTAAGGCTGAGTCGACGAACGAACGAATTAACTTTATTTTCAACCGGTTAAGAATTGGGCAAGCAGGCCCGTATACAATTCCGAAGTGAAAAAACAAGCCTCGCTGCCCACCCCCCCCCCCCCCACCCCCCCCCCCCCCTCTGTATTGTTTTCTACCCTGAACTCTAGGTGTGGATTATGAAGACATGTCACCCACCTGGGTCTAGCCTTACCTTATGTTTGTTCGCTTGTATTAAGCTGATATCTGCAATTTTGGAGGTCAGTAAGACCAAATGGTTAAGAGTGCTTGTCCTTAAACCGCCGGTGTGTTCATGCCGATGTAGGGTGTTCAACCCCTACACCGATCAGTACTTTAGAAGTCGGAGTGGGTTCGCCTGATGGCGAAGGATCTGGTGATAGGGAAAGCTAATCCACACGCAAAAACCAGTCCAGTGCAACAGAAGTAGTGTCACGTGTGTGGACTACACCTGAGTTCAAAGATGCGAACGCAAAAGGTAAAAACAAAATTAATAATCTGCAATTTTGTGTGAACTGAACTGTCTACTGCATTTCTAGCAGGCTTCCTCATTGTTTCACTGAGTTTGTTACATCGGGCCAGAGATCTCTCTGGGCTGTATTCGGTAGAATATTGTAGTATATATTTTGTAGTTTGAGGCGTTTACCTACAGGCACACCTTGCTGTAGAAAGTATATTTAGCTTTGTGCACATGGAGTTATTGAGTTTATTATAGCCTGTTCTGAGTCTCAAGATGGTGACCTGCCCAGTCCTGTCCAACAGATAAAAGCCATTCTGTGGCTTAGCGGATGACTTTCCCGGCGTTTTTATGAGTGTTTGGTAATAAGTTTACTAACTGGAATATTTGGTTGTTGTGTCCAGGCGTTTTTGTGAGGTTTTGTTTGGTAATATATAACTTGAATATTTAGTTGTTGTGTCCCAGTGATTTTATGAGTTTTTTGGTTGGCAATATATAACTTGCATATTTGGTTGTTGTGTTCCAGTTTTTCTATGAGTTTTTAAAAATTTTGGTTGGTAATATATAATTGGCCGGCTTCCTGGCCTAGAGGTTAGCGACATTTCTCCGTAATCTCGTATACTCTCGTAAGTAACGTGACGACGGCGAGAATCAGCAGTGGTTCGAATCGCGTCGGTAACTTACGGGGTATGTGAGCCGGCCAGCTCAGAAAGCAATGGCAAACTACTGAGCGCAATCTTGCCAAGAAATCAACAATCAGCTGAAAGATGCTGATGTTGACATATAGTATATATATATATATATATATATATATATATATATATATATATATATATATATATATATATATATATATATATATATATATATATATATAATAATTGGAATATTTTGTTGTTGTGTCCCAGTGTTTTTATGAGTTTTTGGTTGGTAATATATATCATCTGCTGTTGATGTACTAGGCAAGAATACGCTCAGTAGTTTGCCATTGCTTTCTGAGCGACCGGCTCACATACCCCGTAAGTTACTAACGCGGCGAGAACCGCTACCGATTCTCTCGCAGGTTACGTTACTCACTAGAATATACGGGATTACGGAGAAAGACTTTAACCCCTATGCCAGGGATATAAATATATATATATATATATATATATATATATATATATATATATATATATATATGTATATATATGTATATATATATATATATATATATATATATATATATATATATATATATATATATATATATATATATATATATATACTATATATACTGGAATAGTGGTTGTTTTGTCCTAGGGCTTTATTACGCCAGTTTGTCAGCACTGTACTTTCTTGGTATATCACAAGAAGCATGATCCACTGCAGTATTGTTCTACTTCGTTGACACACTTAGGACACTAGATCTCGTAGTTCTGGGTGTTTGTTGAACTTACGTGCGCGGAAAACAGACAGTGCATCAGTAAAATTGAACTTCTTGGTGTATTTTTGCTTATTTTACAAGTTCTTCAGATGCAGATAACATTCCTATATCTTCAGAATCATTATTGTTGCTAGACTTTCCAGTTGTTTTACTAATATTTGCCCCTCCATGTGTTGCAACATTCGGTGCTGATCTATCTGTACATATGCGTATTCTATATTCGCAAGGGTATGTATCATCAAGAATTGCTGTTCTCAGTTCTATACTGTTTTGTAGATATTTACTGAATCCATCTTTTACTTCTGTTTATCATGGATTTTAGTCATTTCTCTTCTTTTCAAGGTTTCTGTTCTGGTACTGATGTTAATGTGACGTCTTTTTCTGATAATTCTAGTGTCTGTCAGCGTAGTCGTACGACTGATGTATAAAGCAGGCTCTTTTCAGTCGCCACTTTGTCAAATTTGTGAATATGTCTTTCATTGGATGACGACGGGTACATATATATTTTTATAATTCAATGCCACTTTAGTATCTCTTTGATATGTCAGTGTTTGTACTTTCCCCATTTTTATCCAACTCTACAATTGATGTGGACTTCGTTGCTCCTGTGGTAATTCTGAGCTCCTGATTTTACACCTGGCTTAAGTTATGTAATGTGCTGGCAGCTGCACACCATGTCATAGACCCACATTCTAGGTGTGGTTATGTGCCTTGCTGGAACACATTTCTAAGCTTTCTTTTATTGCTCCACAAGTGGTGTCAATACGGGTCTTCATTATGGCCAGTTTTCTTTTAGCTGTTGCTTCAGCTATGTTGATATGGTATTTCCAAGTCATTCTGATTTAAAATGTTACTCCACGGTAAGTTGATTGGCTGCCTTGTCTTAAGGTTGTACCATTGATGATTATTTTATCAGCTTTCTGTTTCAAGGCGAGAGATAAAAGTATAGTAGCTGACTCTTCCGCATGGGTTTTAATGCACCATTTATATGTCCCATGATCTAGTATATCTGCAGCTTTTTTTGTATCCTTTATATAGCCGTTGTGGCATCATCGCCCGAGCATCAAATAATTAGATCATTTGCTGACATTGTTGTCTTTATATCATTTTGAGTTATTTCGTAAGGTCGTATATAATTATAATAAACAATGTTGGCGGCAAGATTCCACCTTGTGGCATTTAATGGCGCTGCATCATGTATTTAATTTTGCCTTTATGAATAACTAGCTTGCCTCTGGTTTTCTTATTATGTAGGTAGGATTGAATCTATTTATAAATGTTAATACTGACATTGTTGGTATTTAACTTAAACAGAAGTCATTTCTTCCACATTTTGTCCAATGCTTTCTGTAAGTCTATCCTCATGGTCAAAAAGACTTGTAGGACTGTAGTTAGAGGCCTTCTACCTTCCTTCCCAGGCTTTAATACCTGTACCAAATGGTCCTCTCTTCAAATATGTGGCACAGCAGCAGTGTTCCAACTTTTATTAAAGATTTGCGGTAGCTTTTTGAATTGTTCCTAAGTTGAGATGTTCCATCTACGTCTGGGTATTTCCTTACTTGCAGCTTGGGTATATATCAGTCAGGTGTGACCGACCTACCCTTTAACAGTAGACGGTGCTACTTGCTTTCTGTTAGCGCGGAATGTTGGGCGGCGCTCACCAAACCCGACACCCCACATTGTGCCAACGGCTTCCTGCGGAGGAATGCAGTTAACAGGGTACACGCCCTATCCTAGTGCAAGTAAATGCAACCTAAAGACTAAATGTCATGGTAGCGCAGACCATGTCCTAAGTCTTGGTCGGCAACAGGTCTAGGATCGAAGATCTGACAGGCGGATAGTTAGAGCATTGCTTTGCTGATCCAACAGCTACTGCAGCTTGTCTTGTTCTAGATGTATTCGGTGTAACCTTTCCCCTGTAGTAAACCAGGCAGACCGAGAACAAACTGTGTTAATAAGTGGTCAGCAACTTGCTCTCATATAATGCACTCTCCATTCTCATGTAATGCCAAATGTACAGTAGCCCTTTCCATATCATGAGGCATATTGCGAGTACGCTGCTAGTCCCGTGTGTGAGACTAATCCCCACTCGACGTGGTCGGTATCACGCCGGCCATCTTTACTTCCCAGGACAATCCCTGGCACCAGTTATAGACTGGACCGACCTGTGAGTCCAGATCATTAAGAACAAATCAACACCTTCAAGAGGATTCGAACACATGGCCACTGGGATGACAGGCAAGCCTTGTAGCCACTGCACCACCGCGGCTCGTAAAACACCCTGTACCCGCATGTCACTACTATTTTTAATGACTGTGCAGGGTTTGAAAATATTGCCGGTCCAAGTTTTGTATTTACCTATTATGTTGCATGAACTTTACAGTGGGTGAATACAAAACTTCGACCGGCAATATTTTCAAACACTGCACAGTCATTATAAATACATCCTATATTTGTACTTGCCTTGTGTCATGTTATACCGACTATATGTTCTATGTTCAGATTGCAAAACACGCTTTACCTATAGTGTTCTAATTGTACCTACTGCTTCAACTTGAATGAAAGAAGTCTTGTGTAAAGACAACACGCAGCGAGACGACAATAGGCAGACTAAAAGAATATGCAACACAATCTGGAATTAGCGATACGCGTCAACTTCGTGGACTTGTTAGATGTACATCAATGTACTGCATCAATGTGCTACTAGATGTAGTTAATGTACTGCAGAGGTGGTTAACATTCATACATTTGGATATTTGCTGAAAGAGACTGAGCGATAAAAGATGTGTCTCGAGTGTTAGGCGTCGTTATTGTTGTCCAGTTTCCAGTATACTTGTCATGTTTACTTTATTCATGTCGATTATAAAGAATAAAAATAAGTTTGCTCATCATAATTACGTTTTTTTATGCGTGTTGCAGAGATATTTATCTGCCCTAGCAACATACTCACAGTGAAGCGTTAACATTTGTAACTAAATCAATAATTCCCGCATATGTGACACTTGCGTGCTTTCAATAGAAAACTCACATGCATACAACTGTAGTGAACATATAATTGTAGTGAACATTTAACTATAATGAACATACAACAATATTAAACATACAACTGTAATGAACATATAACAATGGTGAAGATAAAATTGTAGTGGACATGCAACAGTAGTGTACATACAACAGTAGTGAATATACAACTGTAATGAACATACAACAGTAGTGAACATATTGTTGTTTTATTCATTGATAAATATTTTGGTCGAATCGTTCACTTGTATCAGCGTGAGCCTCTCCCTTAGTCTAGCTTCCTAGCTATATGTTGTATTCTTCCGTGCCTCCTGAAATATCTAGTGGTCTACTAATAACGCGAGAGAGTTGATTTTAGAATTCTCAAACTTTCCTACAAAAACAATGAGTGAATCCTCGGAAACGAGGACTAGAATCTGGAAGCGTTGTTAGAAGACAATCACAAGTGACAAAATTGGCGTTGTGGCTAAAGCCTTTGTCAGCACACAAACAAAACAACACATCCTGATACAACTTCAGGTGTACATGAAAAGATCTAAGTGAAAATACATGTAAAGGTTAGCCACCAAAACTTGCTCAAAACGACTACCACGTTATGGACAGACAGAACAATTCTTTATTCTGCTCCTCAGAACAGGACACAATAGATTACGCAACCACATGTATACAAAATTCAAGATTGGTGAATCAACCATGTGCACATGTGGATTGGCGTCGCAGACAGCAGAGCACATACTCAAAGACTGCCCAAAATACAACATATCTAGGTAAACCATCTGGTTTAGAGAGTCGACAGTGGAAGATAAACTCTATGGACCGCTGAGTGAACTAAAAAAAGACACTTAAATTCATGCAAGAGACGACATTGCAGTTATAGACATATTTCAAGCTAACGAAAGAAGAAGAAGAAGATGTAAAGGTTACTAATGAGTCGTGAAGAGCTACCTTGTTATGGACTCGAATTGTGTGTAGCAAGCGTCTCGAGTGTAGGTAGAAGAGAGCATTTCCTAGAAAGTTGTGTACAGAAACATTGTGCTGATACACAGGAGAACTGCAGTAGATATTTAAACAATTTGTAGCAATATATTCTGGACAATTTCACGAGTCTTTTCTTTAGTTAGATAGTTAGTCGAGGTTCCAACTTCACGGCAACGGGTCGTCCCCATTATGCTCCACTCCCGTGCTAGCGAATATCACACAAAATACTCCCCACTGTCCAATGTGAAAAGTGGAATAGACGGGAGTCTCGGCAATCCAACAAGCCCGCACAGGTACACTGTGCATTATGCCGCTGTCAGAATGTCAAAACAAAATTCATCCACGAATACCACAGTTCATCGTCGATGGACTCGGCAGTCACCAGAAAGACTTCATTGACCAGGGTTTTCTCACATGGCTCGGTCTCTCACCGCAGGGCGACCCATCGAAAGTGTCACACAAAGCACGAACTCCTGAAAAATGCACTCGTGAACCGAATGGACAAAATAATCAATTCAGCAACCGCCGGTAGCCATTGTTCCGAACATGCAGTTCACTGTACAGGACAGATGTAAAAGCATTCCACGCGAATTTCACAGCTCACCGTGTCGCCCAAGCACTCACTCAGTAGCAGAGCGACGGAACCATACATACATACAAATAATATACAAATACAAATACATATAATACATGTATTATCTTTAAACTTAATGAAAGCAAGACATTGCTAATTCTGTTGCGTTCAAATGACGTCTCAACATAACGTTCTAGCCCAAAGCAACTGCCACGCCATGCAATAATAAATGTAATTGTTGCCACAGGTCTAAGGTAAGGAATTTTGTGAAATCAGGCGTTTTGGTTGGGAAGATATCACCAGCAGGCAATTTGGCAAGAGACGAGCATTGTGCAGTCAAATGTCTAATTAAACGTGAAACACATTCAACACGTGGCGTTTATTTACGGTAACCTTGGTGCCAGTTTCGGCGAAATGTGTACAACAACGTTTTTAACATTGGCGTTTATTTCCGAAGATATGCAGACAGTAAAAAGTCGCCGCCCTCCCCAATCATCAACACCAACACGTATAATCTCATAATATAATTATAGTTGCAGTTTGTAAACAAACACCGGTTCAACTAGGTGAACACATGTTTAGCACTGCTTTCTGGTACAGTGTCAGTATTAACCCATTCAGTGCCAAACAAAAAATAGGTTTGCATCACATGAACAAATCATCATCATTGGCACCTTGCCGTCTTGACAGACGATAGTTTGTGCTTTAAAAAGGCATAATAACTTTAACCTATGGCGGTAGCGAATGTGACTGATAAGGCCAATTTGCGCTGTAAATGTCCGTTACAGTAGGTGCATGTGAACACGTGGTCATTTCCACCATCATGCACCATCTTACGTCTCAAACGCTCGGCGTGTGACTTATCTGCAATAATTTTCTCCTTTGTCTTTATTCTTCTTCTTCTTCTTCGTTCATCCGGAGTTTTTTTTCGGACGTGATTGCGTTGTGCCTGTCCACAGCAGAGCTGCGTTCTTGCGCCGTTAGGCCGACACATCCGACTTCTGCGGGCATTTGTTGACCGGGTTAACCTTCCCGGGGGTTTCTTAGGACGTTCGGCTCTCACTTTTGTGGTGTTATCCCCCATCCCTGCTGGCCCATATAGAACAGCCAAAGACATCCTGGTCAGCCTCAAGGGAAGGCAGGGGCAGACCATGGGCATTCCCCGCCATCCAAGGAGGCTTCCATACTTGCAGAGCCAACACACAGAGCTCTGGTACTGGGCTCACCCAAGGAATCGTCACGTCCTGCACATGGCTGCTTAGCCTCACTTCCGTATATTGGACCTTCCATTCACCATAGGCGGTTCTTCCGGAAACCAGAAGTATGCAGTCTGCAGATGACATCCACACAGTGAGCTTTCGATTCGGACTTTCCACATAATGGATTTGCTATCCAAGCAATATTCCATTTCGTGCCACTAGGACACTTTTTCCACCTTTATGAAGCCCACACAGTGTGCTTTCGATTCGGACTTTCCACATAATGGATTTGCTATCCAAGCAATATTCCATTTCGTGCCACTGGGACACTTTTTCCACCTTTTATGAAGCCCACACAGTGAGTTTTTGGTTCGGACTTTCCACGTAATGGATTTGCTATCCAAGCAATATTCCATTTCATGCCTCTGGGGCGCTTTTGTAACCGACATACCTGTGGTATGACGTGCGGCAGTCTAAATACGTCTTCATGCACCTTTAAATGTCAACATGAATGTAGTTAAAGTAAGCTGCAGTCAACTTGAGCTTGTTGATATCTCCATAGAGCTTGTCCTCAAATGAAGCAGGTGTGGGCCAAAAATATCTTTCTCTGTTCTGCATATATTGGGCACTCCTGCAGCAAATGTTTAGCTGTCATTTTACCAGTTCCACAATTGCATTCATCGGTATCTCCTATCTTTAGTTTATTGAACAAGTGGTATTTCAGCCTGTTATGTCCTGTGCGGAGTCTGAAGATTGCTACTTGTTCTCTTCGGTCGAGTTTGTAATATGCATCATCCTTCTGGTGACCTGGATGCTCTGATTCCCATTTGGTTCTATAAGTGCTTTTTATCAACCTCTTTGCCTCGTTATAGGTTATGTCTATGTCAGGCTGTGGTAATCGTCCGCCCTCTTTTGCCAGTCTGTCAGCCTCTTCATTTCCAGGTATACTGCAATGTGATGGTATCCACTGTATTAAACTTTTTTTGGATTTCTGGCATAGACCATGGAGTGCTGCTCTTAGGTCAGCTATTTCTGTGCTATAATTGCTCTTCAGTATTGAGACAGATTACTTTGCATCTGTAAAGATAGCTATTTGCGTCTCTTTATTTTGCTCCATCAAGAGCATTTCTGCTGCAGTTTTCAGAGCCTCTACCTCCGCTTTGAAGTTACTTGAAAACTTTCCAGTTGCCACTGAATGTGTTTTTTTCACTCCATTTTTTAAATTTAGGAGAATTCCTCCTCCTCCATTCTCTACTGAATTTTTGGCTGATCCATCTGTATATGCATGGGTCCAATTGCTGCTTGGGTAATGTTCTTTTATGTAGTTTAGGGTTATTTCTCTTCTTTCGGTTTCATGCTGAGTGTTCTTTTTCTCAATACCAGGAATGTTTTCTATCATCTCAGGCAGTAGCTGCTATCTCCAAGCTGGGAACTTGTCTGCATTGTAAATGGGTATTTTATACATTTTTTAAATTTAGGAGAATTCCTCCTCCTCCATTCTCTACTGAATTTTTGGCTGATCCATCTGTATATGCATGGGTCCAATTGCTGCTTGGGTAATGTTCTTTTATGTAGTTTAGGGTTATTTCTCTTCTTTCGGTTTCATGCTGAGTGTTCTTTTTCTCAATACCAGGAATGTTTTCTATCATCTCAGGCAGTAGCTGCTATCTCCAAGCTGGGAACTTGTCTGCATTGTAAAGGGTTGACTGTTGATATGTTAAGTATGGGATCTGCCCTAATCTTTCGTTTTGCAGTTTCTACAAAGTTGCTACGCTTCAGTCTTCCCTTTCCAAACCACGAAACCTTTATACATAGGGTGGTCTGTCAATCTTCTAAATTTTTCAGCTTGTTGCTGGCTCTGCTATATCTTTCTATCCTGCATTGTTGTAAACAAGTGATCTTTTCTAGTTCATTAATAGACGTTGTCTTCAGGCTTCCAGTTATGATTCGCATTCCTTGATTTTGGACTCTGCTTATTTTGTTAAAGTTTGACTTAGCTGCTGTTGCCCAAGCTGCAATGCCATATTCCAGTACTGGCCTCACCCGTCCAGTATATAACTTCTTGAGAACTTTCTCATCTGCTCCCCACGTTGTACCAGCAAACTTTTCATGATTGCCATTCTTTGCCTTGCTCTTGTTCGATTTTTCTCAACCTGTGTCTTCCATGTCAGGCGACGATCAAAGGTGACTCCTAGATAGTTTGGATTTTCTTCATAGGCGCAATATTTTTCCATTCAATACCAGCTTAGGTTGCTGAGTTTTAGTTGAGAGGGAGAATACTGTGCATGTTGTTTTCTCCTCACTTATCTTCACTAGCCATGATTTTGACCAGTCCTCTAGCGCTAATAGGGCTTGCTGTATTCTGCTGTTAGCTGTACTAATATATTCTTCAGATGTCCATATGGCTAGGTCATCTGCAAAGGATGATGTGTGTACTCTGGCTGGAAAATTTTCCGTGATGTCGTTTATATATGCTAGGAATAATGTTGATGAAAGAACTCCTCCTTGGGGGACACCTTGCTCCAACAGCATCATTTTGCTGGTTTGTCCTTGTACTTTTGTCCTGGCAGTTCTGTTCTCAAGGTAGTGGCTGATCCATTTGTACATTTTCCCACAAACATGCATTTTTTGCAGTTTTACTTTCAGTCCTTCCTTCCATACTTTATCAAATGCTTTTTCTAAATCTATCCAGACCGCTAGTGTGTGCTTTTTCTCTTGGAAGGCATCCTCTATTTCCTGAGCATATAGCTGTATATACCTATATAAGGTTATTTGATCTTCAGTGGATCTGTACTTTCTGAATCCTGCTTGGTGAGGTGTTAAGAGTTGGTTTTCTTCCAGATGCCATGTTAGCCTGCCATTGATAATGCGTTCCATTAATTTTCCTACACAGCTAAGAAGACTGATAGGTCGATAGCCATTTGGTTCTTCCAGGTCTTTTCCTTTCTTTGGGACTGGTATTAGTATAGCTTCCTTCCATGCCTGTGGGACTATTCCCCTCTTCCAGCTGTAATTTAGGACTGCTAGTAGTTTCTTTTTTGCCTTAGTGCCTAGTCCTATTAGCATTTCATTTGTGATTCCATCCTTTCCTGGTGATGTCTTCTTTTTTAGGGTATTCATTGCCTGTTCCATTTCTTCCATTGTTAGATTTGCCATCATATATTCTGCTGCTGTCTCTGTATATCTATGATGTATCTGTTTATCTTTGATTGCTTTCTTCTGTTCGGCTGTAATATCAATGTGGTTTGCACTGGCATAGTGTTCCATTAGTGCATTTGCAGCCTTTTTTCCTGTAAGCAAGGCATTTCCTTGTTTAATTGTTATTTGTTTGTTTCTAGGTCCTTCATTGTTCATGGCTTTCACTAGTTTCCATAGTTTGTTTCCATCCCTGTCAAAATTCAGGTTTTCTGTTTTTTTCCTCCAACAATCTCTTGTTGTTTGATTTACTGTTCTTTTATATTTTGCTGAGATGGCTTTGAGAGAGATGTTCGCTTCAGTTGTTTGTTCTCTCTCTGCGGTCTTCCTAGCATCTTCAACTTTGTCCTCCAAAATTTGTAGTTCCTCAGTCCAGTATGGTTTGTAATTTTTCCTCGCTCCTCTTGGAATAGACTCAGTGGCCGCCTGTATTATTGCTCTGTTTAGACTTTCCACCATTTGCTTCATGTTGCCATATCGTGTATTTATGTTTTCACAATATTTGTCTGTTAGTATGGAAAATCTGTCCCAATCTGCTCGTTTGTAATTCCAGCGAGGCAAAGGCTTTTGCTCCTGTGGAACATACTCCATATTTATTACAAGCTTGATTGGTCTGTGGTCACTACCTGCTAATTGGTCAAGCACATGGCGATCGATTTTGTGGAGGATGTCTCCTGTGCAGAAAGCTAAGTCTGGAGTAGAAGTGGTAATCCATCTTCTGGAGTAGAAGCTCGGTGTGTCATCCGCTTTGTTGAGTAGATGGAGATTTGAGTCTATTTCCCAGTCCTCCACTTCATCTCCTCTTTTGTCAGTATCTGGGTATCCCCATCTTTCTGAGCGGCTATTAAAGTCTCCGACAACAATGCAATTTGTGTCAGTTATTTCCATGTTTGAGAGTGTAAGATCCTTATCTGCCGGGCTATACAGATTGTAAATTCTTATTTTCATGTCCTTTATCATTATATCAACACCTATAATTTCCGTTTGGTTGTCAGAGATCACAGATACTTCGCTGCAAGATATTGTATTTCGTGTAAGTATTACAACTCCTCCTTTGTGTCCTTCGCGGTCGAAACGTGTGGCCTGATATCCCTCGACTGAAAATGTGCGATTGGCGTTGAGGTGTGTCTCTTGAATGCATGCCACATCTATTCTATCTTTATGAAGACGCTGTGTTAGGGAGGCTTTCTTGTTATAAACTCCTTCGGCATTCCATTGTAGTATGTTGAGAGTCCGGGGTGTTTGGTCAATAGCTCTTAACCTACTCCTCTGTGCCTTGACTCCACAGCACAGGGGAAGGTGACCACCAGTAGTCATGGGTGGACCCCCTCGAGGCAGGGGGCCCGGCACTATCACCGCCTGATGGGACTTCACGGGATTAGCACCATAACGATTAATTTTCATCTGTGGCATCATGAAATGATAAAGTTACGTTGCACTTCTTTGTCAAGCCTGTGGCTCAGTACATCCGATTTCGACAAGCATTTTTCGGGATGCTTTCCCTAGCCTTTGACTGTCCCCAGTCTACCTACAAGGCAGCAGGTTTGTGCGTCACTTCGTCTGGTCCCTCTCCCTTGACCTGTCCGACATGGGTGACCCTACCAGTAGCTGTGCTACCGTCGGCATAGCTCTTGGGGTCATTGGAACGCTCAAGCCCCCTACCTCGTCAAGGTGGACGCACGGCAGAGGGGTTGTCTTTATTCCATTTCTGATGTTTGCCCTCCATGCAACACGTTCAGCGGCGACTTGCTCCCAATGTGCATTATCAATGCCTGTATCAATCATGTCCCGCTTACACACATCTTTGTATCGTAGTAGAGGCCGACCCTGAGATTTCTTACCCATCTGTAACTCACCAAAATGATGGTGTTCTACCATCATCCATCCTCCTAAGATGTCCTATCCATCTATGTCTACGAAGACTGAGCATGGAATAAACCGTCACACAACCTGTCTTTCCAATACTTCAGTATTTGTGATTTTGTCTTGCCACTTAATACCAAGAATTCTTCGCAGACACGGCATATGAAAGCTGTTTAAATGTTTCTCTTGGTGTGAGTAAGGTGTCCATGTTTCACTGCCATAAAGAAGAGTACTAAGGACACAGGCTTGATACACAAGGACTTTTGTTTTTGCAGTAAGCTTCCTGTTCTCCCAGACTCTTTTTCTTAACCTGTTCATTGTTGTTGCTGCCTTACCAATCTGGATGTTGATTTCCTTATCTAGGGATAATTTGCTATTTCCCCTGACCTATATTTGCCCTGATCCTAGATATGTAAAATGGTCTACCATCTCTAGTTCGGCGTCGTCAATAAAGATTGATGGTACCCCATGTGCACCTTGTGACATAATCTGTGTCTTCTTTTTGCTAATTGTTAAACCAAATTCAGAACAAGCATTGGAGAATGCAGATAGTGGACATTGCAATTCTTCTTCAGAGTGGGTCGTAACTGCAGCATCATCTGCAAAAAGCAACTCTCTGATCAGTACCCTCCTAATTTTGGTCTTGGCCTTCATTCTCTGAGCATTGTAAAGGCCGCCATCTGAGCGTGAGTGAATGTATATTCCGTCATCCTGATCACGAGAGGCATATTTCAGTAGAAGTGAAAAGTATATTCCAAAGAGGGTGGGAGCTAGTACACAACCTTGCTTAACTCCACTCTTGATTTCAAATTCTTCAGAAGTTGCACCATCAAACTTGATTATACCCTTCATGCCTGTGTGGAACGATTCCACAATGGACAGAAGAGTTGGTGGGCAGCCAATCTTCTTTAGTGCCTTGAACAGACCCTCACGACTGACCAAATCAAATGCCTTTGCTGAGGTCGATGAAGGCAATAAACAGTGGTTGATTCTGTTCACGGCATTTTTCTTGCATTTGTCGCAATGAGAATATCATATCAATGGTAGACCGGTTCTGTCGAAAGCCACACTGTGATTCGGGGTAGACTTGATCTCCTAGGACTTGAATGTCTGCGCAGAACAATTCTGGCAAATACTTTTCCAACAATACACAGAAGTGAGATACCCCTATAGTTGTTGCAGTCGCTCCGATCGCCCTTGTTCTTGTACAGTGTTATGATGCTTGAATCTTTGAAATCCTGTGGGACTTGTCCTTCTCGCCAGCATAGCTCTATTAGCTGGTGGATCTGTAGAGTGAGTGTGTCTTGCCCACTCCTGATAACCTCTATTGGAATCCCATCCTTACCTGGAGCCTTGCCAGATGCAAGTTCATTTATAGCACACTTAACTTCTGTTATGGTGGGAAGTGTGTCCAGGTGGTCAAGAGTTGGTAGAGCCTCTATGGCGTTGAAGGCATCATCCGATAGTTTGGTCTCACTTGAGTAAAGCTCCAAATAGTGCTCTACCCATCTGTCCATCTGCTGTTTCTTATCAGTGATGATTTCTCCAGTCAAGGTTTTCAATGGTGCACTTCTTTTGATCACTGGACCACAGGCTTTCTTTATTCCTTCATACATGCTTCTTATGTTTCCCTTATCACTTGCGATTTGAATGGACTCACATAACTTGATCCAATAATCATTTGCACACTGCCTGGCAGCCTTTTGCACATCCTTCCTAGCTTGCCTTAGCTCACTCAGAGTGTTACGCGTTGGTCTTTCCTTGTTTCTTAAGAGAGCTTTCTTCTTCTTATCAATCAAGGGCTGCAGAGTCTCGCTGTTTGCCTGCAAACCAGTCCTGCCTCTTATGATCCACAGTGCCGTAAACCCCTACGGCAGTTTTATAAAGAGATTTCCTTAATTTGACCCCCCTTTTCATTTACTGTACAATTTTCTGGTGTATCAGTGAAAGCGTCTTCAAGTTGCTGTTGAAACTGAAAGCACTTTTCAGGATTGTGAGTGTTAATAATATTAATCCTGGGGCTAGATTTGTGTTTAGCTGTGTAGATTCTCTTTGGTCTCAGTCTAACCCTTGCAACAACCAAAGAATGATCCGTATCACAGTCAGCACTGTGGTAACTTCGAGTCAATGATATATGGTTCAGATGTTGTCTCCGTGTGATGATGAAGTCCAGCTGGTGCCAATGGCCGGATCTTGGATGTTTCCATGTGACCTTATGCATCTCTTTTGTTTTAAAAAAGGAGTTGGTAATACATAGGTCATTACTGGTGCAATGCTCCAGCAGCCTTTGCCCATTTTCATTCATGCGACCGATGTTGTATTTTCCAAGGCACACTGGCCATGAACTCGAGTCCTTGCCCACACGAGCATTGAAATCACCGAGCATATAAATGTAGTCAGATTTTGGAACTGCCTTGATCACGGAGTCTAACTCCTCATAGAACGAATCCTTCACATCATCAGAGGAATCGAGTGTCGGTGCATATGCAGTAATAATGGTGGCAAACCCACAAGAGGTTGCCAAGCGCAGGGATAATAGTCTTTCATTTCCTCCTGCTGGAATTTCAATCATTCCCAGTAGCGAATTCTTCACTGCAAAGCCCACACCGTGTTGCCTTTTTTCTGCCTGCCCTCTACCCTTCCAAAAAAGGTGTAATTGTTTTCCCTGAGTGACCCTTCCTCAGCGAGGCGAGTCTCCTGCAGGCCAGCAATATCAATGTTAAGACGATTGAGTTCGGCATCAATCACAGCCGTTTTTCTCACATCGTCAATATTGGTCAAGTCAGTGGAAAATCCTGGACACATGGTTCTCACGTTCCAGGTTGCAAGCCGTAGCTTGAGGTTTCTATTTTTATTTTTGTTTGTACCTGGTGCATTGATTTTACAGCCTGCGATTCAGATTTTGTCCTAGCCCCAAGCACCCATTGAAGCAGGCAGGCTGTGGCGGATCAGCACCCAATTGGCCGGGGGTTGCCCAGCTTGAGGCGGGCGGTAGCTGATCAGTGACACCTGTAGGTGTCTCCCACCGTCAGAGGCAACGCGTGGCGCCCCATGTCTACGCGAATTGACAGGACTTATAAACCGTAACAGTTGCCTCTCGCTTTGATTCCGAGACCAGTTAAGACCAGGGATGGAGTTATTGCCTCTCCATAGCACAAAGCCTGGGCTAAAATATAGAGATCATGTGTTGCCCATGCAGCATGATCCCTCTCTCGGCATGCCTAGTTCACCCCAGAGGAAAGGTAACACCCCTACACCTGGAACAAGTCAAGCTGCAGAATCTGCCGGATCAGCAAAGTAATGCTCTAACTGTCCGCCTGTCGGAGCTTCGATCCTAGACCAGCCGCCAACCAAGGCTTAGGGCCTGGTCTGCCCTGCCATGACATTTTGTCTTTAGCTTGCATTTCCTCGCACCAGGGTAAGGCTTGTACCCTCCCAATTGTGCTCTTCCGCCCGAAGCCGTTGGCACAATGTGGGATGTCGGGTTTGGTAAGCGCCGCCCAACGTTCAGCACTAACAGAAAGCAGGTAGTACCGTCTACTGTTATACGGTAGCTCAGTCATATCTGACTAAGACCTGACTAAGAACATGAACAAGTATTAAGTGCAAATTTACATTCACCGAGCATTGACATTGCGGAAGTTACCACGAAACAAAACAAATAACACTATGATCCTAGTATAGTATATATATATATATATATATATATATATATATATATATATATATATATATATATATATATATATATATATATATATATATAGTATATCTTATTTCTGTCCAAAATGGAGGTCACATTTGGCGATATATTATCCTTCATCATCATCATCATCATCATCATCATCATCATCATCATCATCATCATCATCATCATCATCATCATCATCATCATCATCATCATCATCATCATCATCATCATCATCATCATCATCATCATCATCATCATCATCATCATCACCAATCATCATCATCATCATCATCATCATCATCATCATCATCATCATCATCATCAAGTGCCATGCCGACTGGCGTTCGCGTTCATGACTCCCCACAGATCTCGCTCTTTGGTGTTCTGGATCAACTCTGCCATTGATATTCCTCCATGCCACCGTCGCAATCCACCCAGCATCATTTCTCTTGGTCTTCCTCTGCTTCTCTTACCCTCGACCTTTCAAGTTGTTACGATGTTCTACAATGCCTCTCTTCTCATTACATGACCGAAAAAAGCTGTTTGTGTCTTTCTTATGATTGTATATAATGTTCTCGTTTCATTAGACTCTCTAAGGCATTCGTTTTTAGTTACTTTGGCAGTCCAACGAATTCGCAACATTCGTCTCATGAACCACATCTCTGTTGCTTCCAATCTCTTCCAATTTGTTCATTTACATCCCAAGATTCACTGACATACAACAAAACAGGTTCTATATAGCACATCAGAACTGAATAATTTATAAACTCTGTATGTGTGTATGCGTGCGCGTGCGTATGGGATTGCTGTTTATGATTAAAGTGACGTAGTACACCGTATTACACCCACACTTTGTTTTGTATAATAATGGCCTTCTACACTGTAATACACCCTAAATTTTTCTTCATATTTAGCCCTTTATCTTTCATACAGGCCCTAAACCAACTCACCCGAAGCCCTCCTATCCTTAGCATATTCATATCACAAACAGTAGTCACTTAAAAGCACATCACAAACAGCGGTCTCGCTACAGCACATTACAAACAATTATCAGTTATCAGTTACAAACAGTAACAGTGACATTATAAATAGTAGTCAGTTAACAACACACTATAAACATCGGTCTCGCAACAGTACACCATAAACCGTAGTAACTTAACAGCACATCACAAAATGTGGTCTCGCAATAACACATCCCAGACAGTCGCCACTTAACAGCACACCACAAATAGCGGTCTCGCAACAGAACACCATAAACAGCGGTCTCGCAAAAGCGTATCATAAACCGTAGTCACTTAACAGCACACCACAAACTGTGGACTCACAACAGGCACATCACTAGAGAAATGTATTCACTTTTATAAATGTATCTATATTATATCTATATATTCACTTTATGGCCGACTTCCTGGCCTAGAGGTTAGCGACTTTTCTCCGTAATCTCGTATACTCTCGTAAGTAACGTGACGACGGTGAGAATCAGCAGTGTTTCGAATCGCGTCAGTAACTTACGGGGTATGTGAGCCGGCCGCTCAGAAAGCAATGGCAAACTACTGAGCGTAATCTTGCCAAGAAATCAACAATCAGCTGAAAGATGCTGATGTTGACAGCGATGTCCTGTAAAGGATATGCAAAAACGTTCACTTTATGAATGTATCTCTATTGTACTATGCATTCACTTTATGAATGTATCGCTATTATATCTATGTATTCACTTTATGAATGTATCTCTACTATATCTTGCAGGTGATTGTACTGATGTCAGCGGTACCTACACTGTAAGTAACAGTTTGCAATTCTCTTGTCTTCATGTGATCTAGTTATTCTGTATATTCAGTGTCTTCATGTGATTTAGTTATTATGTATAACAAGTGTGTTATGTCCTATACAAACTCTGTTTACATTTCAAAACAACGTATTCCCTAAGTGAATTGAGACGAATTGGACGATTTATTGCCTGGCATTTTTCATTGCATCTCGTCAGGATTTTCCCAGTCAACAACTGGTTTGATCTTATAGCTGTCTCAACCTTATAGCTGTTTCAACGTTACAGCTGGCTCAACCTTATAGCTGTCTCAACCTTATAGCTGTCTCAACTTTATAGATGTCTTAACCTTATAGCTGTCTCAACCTTATAGCTGTCTCAACCTTATAGCTGTCTCAACTTTATAACTGTCTTAAGCTTATAGTTGTCTCAATCTTATAACTGTCTCAACCTTATATCTGTCTCAACCTTATAGCTGTCTCAAACTTATAGCTGTCTCAACCTTTTAGTTGTCTCAATCTTACAGCTGTCTCAATCTTACAACTGTCTCAACCTTACAGCTGTCTCATCCTTATAGCTGTCTCAACCTTATAGTTGTCTCAATCTTATAGCTGTCTCAACTTTATAGCTTTCTAAACTTGGAGTTACCTTTTACCTAATCATGTCTCCGTCTTGGGGTTGTCTATTGCGGTGATGATGTATCAGCATTGAAGTTGACTTTTACCTTACACCTAGGCAGGTTTTGGGATTACCTTTTACCTTACATCGGTGCCAGCAATCTGATTTACCTAAGATCCGTATCGGCTTTGGTATTACCTTATTATCTTGTACCTTACTGCTGTGTTGGCTTTGTGATCACATAACATCTATATCGGCCCTAATGCCGTGTTGGCTTTGTGATTGCATAACACCTGTATCGGCTTCGGTATTAGTTTTTACAGTACAGCTGTCTCGACCTTGAGATTGCCTATAGCCATACAGCTGTGTTAAAACTGAAATTACTCTTTACCTTGAAGGTGTGCTAGCCAAGTTATTTCTTTTACCTCACACCCATGTCGGCCTTCAGACTGCCTATTACCGTAGAGCTGTGTCGACCTTGGCATTACCTTTCACTTGCCTACCATTAGACAATTACACACATAGAGCAGACGACAGCAAATTCCTCGAACCAATGAAACGCAGGAAGCTGTACCTATGCCTTTTCTACTTTACTGTTTAAGTGGTTTGCTGCATACTTGAAGTGATTTTGGTTTAAAAAGTGGACAAAATACAACAGAAATTTCCATGTCAATGAAGAGCAGCATTATTTTATTTTACATTACCTTTCTTATACATCGTTTATTTTTGTTCGTCTGGTTGAAGATTGATGATTTGACGAAAATAGCGTTACTTTGAACTGTCACCAGTGACAAACGTAAAGAAAAAAAAACCGTAAAAATTCCGCACACGATGTAAATTTCTCAGGTAAGCTGGGGTTTTCTCTCTTTTTGTCTGGTAGAAAAGGGGGATAATATTTAGAACAACCGTGTGTGGGCGTGTAAAGTGTTGGTACCTTCTAGGTTGGGAAGTTGTATTTCAGTGTCTGTGTTCATGTTATTTACTGCGAGAGATAGCATCCATTGCTGTACAGCTTGCTAACATCTGGCTAGATGCGAAGGCATAATGTGGCAAAGGCAGATACACATCATTATTATCACGGACCTTGCTCATAAGTGCGGACGATCATGATGATTCGCCATTTCAGACGATTACCAGAGTCGTGTGTCTTCCTCTT
The DNA here is from genome assembly GCA_014155875.1 of Cepaea nemoralis. Taxonomy (NCBI): domain Eukaryota; kingdom Metazoa; phylum Mollusca; class Gastropoda; order Stylommatophora; family Helicidae; genus Cepaea; species Cepaea nemoralis. The sequence continues at coordinate 107,001 of JACEFZ010012769.1, forward strand.
CTTATAGTCATTGCTGTGTGGCGTTGGCGATCTTGTCTGTCCACACCCTTCTGTCTCATGTACTGCCAATCTTCTTATACAGGTAGGCCCCGCTATACGTCGCCTCGGTATACGTCGTTTCGCTACAACGTCGTTGTCACATAGGGGACTAACTTCACTTTACGTCGCTACGTTTCGCTATAACGTCGTTTTGAGGCTGGAGATCGGGCTGTTGATATCGGTAAAGTCCATGGTTTACTTCCAACGACGGTAAGGACAATTCATGCACGTGCTGACAAAATCAAAAAGGGTACTAAAACGTAACCCCTTTGAGTGCTTCCAAGATCACTCGTACCAGAAGTATTCTTATGGAGAACATGGAAGCACAATTGGCAATTGGCAGTCTGGATTGAAGACCAGAACCAGCGGAATATACCTGTGAGCAAGATGGTTATCCAAGAGACAGCAAAGTCTCTCTATGAAGATCTAGCTAAGAAAGCGGATGAGAGCAGTACTAGTAGTGCTGGTGATAGTTTTAGAGCGAGTCGTGGTTGGTTTGAGCGCTGTAAGAAGCGTTCACACCTGCACAACATTCAGACAACAGGTGAAGCGGCGAGTGCTGATACTGAGGAAGGTGGTTACTGTGTAGCAGACATTGGACAAATTTTTTGTTTAAGCAAAGAAGAGCCAGGAAACGAGGCAGGAAGAGGTTACAGTTTCATCCTCAGATGAAGAGGCAGAATTTAATGCCTCTACGTTCCAATAACTCTACCACTCGCCATCCAACCCACCTCTATTTAGCCAATAAATATCAACAACCATCAAAATAAACATTACTGTGGTACACAATACACTGTATTTCATTTAATTCTATGGGAAATAGTGTTTCGCTATACGTTGTTTCATTTAACGTTGCGTTTTCCAAGAACGTAACCCCGACGTTAGCCAGGGCAAAACTAGTCCATACCGTGTTGCGGTGGTGATCTTGTCTGTCCACACCCTTCTGTCTCGTGTACTGCCAATCTTCTTATAGTCCATGTCGTGTGGAGATGGTGATCTTGTCTGTCCACACCCTTCTGTCTCGTGTACTGCCAATCTTCTTATAGTCCATGCCGTGTTGCGGTGGTGATCTTGTCTGTCCACACCCTTCTGTCTCGTGTACTGCCAATCTTCTTATAGTCCATGTCGTGTGGAGATGGTGATCTTGTCTGTCCACACCCTTCTGTCTCGTGTACTGCCAATCTTCTTATAGTCCATGCCATGTGGCGGTGGTGATCTTGTCTGTCAACCCCGTTCTGTCTCGTGTACTGCCAATCTTCTTATAGTCCATACCGTGTTGCGGTGGTGATCTTGTCTGTCCACAGCCTTCTGTCTCGTGTACTAGTGTTCTTCCACGCTATGATGTTAAACTGTTACCATCTTCTTTCTTGGCCTCCCCCTGACTACCCTCATACTTTCCCGTTGGCACGAAATACTCCAGCTTGCCTCTTCTCATAATATGTCCAAATAATGTGGACTGTCTTTTTCTGATGCGAGTAATAAGTTCTGTTTTTAAGTTAACTTCTTTCAAGATATCTTCATTGCTCTTTCTATCTGTCCATGGTGTTCTCATCATACTTCTATAAAACCACATCTCCACAGCTTCCACACAAATTCTCAATTGTCTAGTCGTAAGTCATTATTCGCAGTTCCAGCTTCACAGCAACGGGTCGTCCCCATTATGCCCCGTTTCTGTGCTAGTTAATAGCACACAAAATGCTCCTCACTGCCCCATGTGAAAGGTGGAATAAGCAGGAGTCTCGACAAACCAACAGCCCGCACAGGTACACTGTAAGTCCTCCACGAAGAATACAGTTCATCGTCGATGGAACCGGCAGTCACTAGAAAACCAGTAACCACACATTACTAAATAAGGCAAACCAGCAGTTATGCGACAAAGCCGGCCGCCATTATTCCGAACATGCAGTTTACGCTACAAGCAAATCTTCACACGAAATTGACAGTTCACAGTGTCGCGCCACGCACTCATCTCAGAAGCAGGGCGACGGAACCATGTACTTCCAGTCCAGAGGAAAATGCGAATGCAAACGGGAGCCATAAGCATAAACACTCCAGGGCCTTAACCGTCTAAATGCACATCCTCCATGTTTTGGACTGGAAGTCCAATTGTCTACTAATTGTTAATGCTTTGCTTCCATACATCAGTATTGACTCAATATAACTATTCACTGATTAAGTGCCATGAAATGATTAATCGTATTAAACAACTTCCCTATCTGCCATGGGCTTATGCAGAGTGCATTTTTAATGACTGTGGGCTTTTTTGAAAATATTGTCGTTCCAAGTTTTGCATTTACCTTTCATATTACATGAACTCCACAGAGGGTGAATGCAAAACTCGGAACGGCAATATTTTCACAAACCCCACAGTCATTAAAAATACATCCTATATATCGCTGCGCCGGTCTCCTTGGTCTGGAGGTTACACGACTTTCTCCGTAATCTCGTATACTCTCGTAAGGAATGTGACGTTACGCGAGAATCGTTAGCGGTTCTCTCCGCGTCGGTAACTTACGGGGTATGTGCGCCGGTCGCTCAGAAAGCAATAGCAAACTATTGAGCGTAATCTTGTCAAGAAATCAACAATCAGCTGAAAGATGTTGATGTTGACAGTCTTGTCCTGTAAAGGATATTTTTTTTCCCCCGCGTTTCCATCCTGTTTCAGGATATTGCGGTCAACATCAACATATTTCAGCTGTATGTTGATTCCTAGGCCAAATTACGCTCATCAGCACGCCACGACTTTCTGAGCGACCGGCTCCATACTCTCATAAGTCACTGGTGCGACTCGAACCGCTTCCAATTCTCGTGCACTCACGTCAACCAAGAGAGTATTCAGGATTACGAAGAAAGCTGCTAACGCCTCGACCAGGGAGCCGGCTCGTCCTGTAAAGGATATGCGAAAAAAATATATATCGCTGAAATGTTGTCATTGTGTTATAATATAATATGTCTGCTATCATATTAACAACTTTTAAGATATAACTGTTTCACACTCCTACTTCCTATTTCCGCAGTTCCGTTTTCGTTAGATCTAGACTTACTTTTTGTCCGACACTGAATCTGTTAAGAGTTCTATTCATTACCTCGATGGACAAAGATCGATTGCAGGGAATATTCTTCACCCTGTGAAATGCTACGTTTGTTTGGGTTATTCTATATTTAACTTCCTTAATACATCTTCTATCTGCTGACTTTACAGAACACAAATACTTAAACACACTGACTTGTTTCAGACTCGTTCCATTTACTTTAATGCTGCATTTGAGTAGATATGTTTTCTGTGTAAATACCATTAATTCTGTTTTCCCCCAGTTATTCAGACTATCCCCTTTATTTTAACTTTTTTGTACAATTATATTTTTCATTTCTTGTAACTACATCAAGTATGTGTGATTGTCTCGATCATACCATGTAGCCAAGCCATCCAGGTAAGTATCTCTTTGTCGTGCTTTTTTCCTATGAAGTTTGCCAGTTATTATCAATTTCCACGTTTATTTTTCCTTCTAATGTGCCCAAAAAATCTCTCTGCATTGTCTTCAGAAACTACATTCCTACTGCCGTTATTTGTCTCAGCTCGTCTGTTTATTGTCCACACAAATAACATGTATCAGTTCTATATCTCACCTCAACACAGAAACACACTTCGACATATAAACATACAATCAGAGGTGGGCCTAGCGAAAGAAAGAAACAAGAAGAGGTCTGCGTGACTGAGAGGTTTAACGAGCCTAAATTTTCTCTGCTGACCGCGGCGCAGTGGGTCTGTTCCACACGCCGATCATCTTGACTTAGATGCTGACTTCTCGTCCGTTACTTGCGGGGCATAAATTACTAGTACCTCTGAAGTCGTAGTGGGTTCACCTGATGGCGAGGGACACTACTTGCTTGCTTGCTGCTTGCTTGTGTTCGTTGGCTTGAGCTCCAACGTGAAGTCCTGTATGTCGGATGAAGGCATCCTGTTGTCCAACATCAGTGTGATGTCATACAGGACCTGAGTTTTGCGTGAGTATCCGTTGTCCCATGTCTGGCTTATTGGTGTGCAGACTGGTGGTTCCTCGCCGTACAGGCAGACACTCTCCGACTTCGGAGGAATCGGCGATCCTACTGACTTTAGCCAGGACCCCGAAAGGACCTGTTGCCCAGGACGCTCGACGAGGACGCGTCAATAGGTCTTGGCCAGTATATAACCCGGCCCTGGTGCCTTGGAAACACCTCTGCGTCCCAGGGACACTACTGATAATAGACAAATCCAACCCTCACGCAGAACAGTCCAGTGCACTCACTAGTAGTAACAATTATTACTAGTTGTAGCATGTGCGGACAACGCTCAAGTTAAAAACGAACAAAAGTAAAATTTAAAAAAAAAATAAAATCCAATTGACAATGATAATCAATAGAGTGAGATTTACTTGAATACTGATAATTACAGAACAGTGAATCCCCCACTGAAAGTATCTACATTCAGTTTAAAAAGAACAATTTTTGATTCGCTGTAAAAATAGCACAGCAGTAAGCACACGATTAGGCTCGTCAATCAACAACCAGCTACCGTAATTAGTGACAATAGATTACATTGACAAGCAATAACACAAAATTTAGCAACAGATATATTTATCAATGGAGAGAAATTAGACGCAACTAGTACAATTAGTGGCAATGTGAATAGATTACATTGACAACCAATAACACAAATATGACAGAAGATATATTTATCAGTAGAGAGAAATGACATAACTGAGCAGTTTTTTATACATTTCATAACTTTCATGCAGTTTTTCCCCCTGGTGAGAATTTTAGGGTTTCCGTGGGTGGGGGGGGGGGGGGAAGGGGGAGATTAAGATTATTTTAAGATCGCGTTAATACACGAACCGATTACTTGATATTGTGTCCCCTCTATACTTTACAGTTCTGTACTTCTCAACCTTCTGAAATTCATTTATAACATATTAGACCCGCAAATCACGTTTTATATAGACGTCTAGACTTGTTCTAGTATGTGCTATTAAATTTAGCTTCAATTTTTACATATACTGTGTAGGAGCGGGGGAGGGGATTTATAGGGATGAAATACGAAAAGGGGAGGGGGGAATGACGTTCTGAAAATATGGTGAAGGGGTGCACGGGCCAAAAAAGGTTGAGAACCACTGGTGTAGATAATGTACACATGACAGCAACCGAGGCTAGGGGACACCTGGCTGATCTCGTCTGCTTCTGCCTTGTTTCCACCATTGCGGCATAGCCCGGCAACAAACTGACCCCAGGCCGTCCTACCTTCTTCTAGCTCTTGCAGCTCTCTCCAAGTTCTCCCCACATTATTTATCTCTGTGGTTAATTACGAGGGGGCTTCAAATCAAAACCTTAAAAGTGTGACAGAAATTACAATACCCATGACATTGTCTTGTAACTTGCCAGTATTATTGTTAAGGATGTCAAGAGTATTTAGCACGTGACATCACGGTGCAAAACGAACACGGTGACGTCATAGTTTAAAGATGGCCGCCCTACTTTTGACATGCACCAAAGAGGAGCAGCGTTTTGTTATCCGTCTTTTATCAGTGAAGGAGTGAAACCTACAGACATTTATCGGCGAATGAAGGTCCAGTATGGTGATGCATGCCTGTCATTCCAGCAAGTGTATGAGTGGAGTAGGGAGTTTCAAAACTTTTCGGTCCCATGTAGGTACAGCAGATGGTGCATGAGTGGTTACACACGCAACCAAGAAAATGTTTTCTTCAGGAATTAAATAACTTTATCGTTGCTGGAGGACTTGCATTGAACGCAGTGTTGACTACATCGAAAAACTATACATGTTTTTCTTTACTTTGTCATATATATATTCTCTCTCTCTCTCTCTCTCTCTCTCTCTCTCTCTCTCTCTCTCTCTCTCTCTCTCTCTCTCTCTCTCACACACACACACACACGCGACCGCACTTACGCACCCGCACGCATTTAAGGTTTTTATTTGAAGCCCCCTCGTATATTCCCCGTGTGTTGTTAGGTCTCTCACTATCTCACTCACCCTGTGGGTTCCTGTCTTGTTATACTATCCTCAGATTGTCTCAATGTGTGTCCTATCCAACGCCAGGACGTTTTCCCACATATCTTGGATCACTGTTTTTTTTTTTCCATCTAGCTTTTGATGAAGATAGATCTTGAAGCCGTCTCTGTGGCCAAGGAACTATGGACGCATTCGAAGTACAGCTGCGGGCGATTTGGTAAAAGACAGCCTTGCGTTGGGTTTCATACAATGGTAGGAGTGCCGGTCGTTCAGAAAGCAATGGCAAACTGCTGAACGTAAACTAGAAACATGCTCATGTCTCATGGAGAAAATGGGGGGAAAAGTGCTAGTTACAGGCGCAGGCACTTCAATAATCTCTCCCCACAACGCCTACCGGCAAAAGTGGAAAACAACAACAGCAACAACAACAGCAACAGCAACAACAACAACAACAACAACAACAACAACAACAACAACAGCAGCAGCAGCAGTAGCAGCAGCAGCAACAGCAACAACAACGTATAAGACAACACTGTCCTCGAGGATTCTAGACGTTGATCTGATTCTTCCATGGTGGCATCCCTACGGCCCACAATTAGGCTAACGGGTGGGATCTGATCTGAGGTGCACTTAAAAATAAAGAACACATGAAAACAGGAAACGTCTCCAATAAGCGTTATGTATAAAGCTATTTAAAATAGTGAACTCTGCCAAACTATGAGGAAGTACAGGTAAAATAAAACGAAACAAAGGAAATATTCGTTTATACTTATCCCGCTATCTGGAATGCGGCCATGATACGGCATGCTCGTTTTCCCGTCTGATTGTTTCTGTATTTTATTAGATGAAAAAACATCTTTTGCAATAAATCCTTGCCATTAGTAGTTAGAATAAGAATTGTTGCACGTTTCGCAGAACCAGGTTTGGCATATGGCCGCGAATGTTGGACAATTGGTAAACAAGGAAAAAAATCTGCAGACGCCTCAGTTATATGATTGTACAGAAGAATGCTGAACATCCTATACGCAGTCTAAATGAGTAATCTAAACGCCTTGAAAGCGGCTAAAACAAAAAGACAGCTAATCGCAAACATCAGAAACAGGCTAAGACACAAAGACAGCTTACAGCAAACATCAGAAAGAGGCAGTCATCATTCATCATTTTGTGGCCACTTTATGAGAAGACAAAAAAATTGAACAATTGGAAAGATTTGCGGAAAAAAAGATAGAGGAAGACAGCGAGTGAACATTCTTGACAGCCTTGTATCACGGCCTGGAAGGGTTTCAGTGCAAGAATAGATACACGCTGTTGGCGAACGCAAGATGTGGCTAAGCATGATCGCCCACGCCAATAGGCAAGGCATTTGATGATGATGATAAATTAAATGTTATATTCGCTGGATTACAAGTATAAATAACTAAACCTAATCTTCGATGAAAACGCAAAACCCTATAATTAATACTGATTTTTTATTTTGTCTTGGGGAAAGGCAGCGCTGTAACATTGTCCCATTGAAGTTAATTCTCTGGTACCAGGTCGGAACAAAAGTTTGAACACCAGCCTCGCTTCGTTGGATGGAAGCCTCCATGGATGGACTCCTCCTTGGATGGAAGCCACCTTGGATGGAAGCCTCCTTGGGTGGACTACTCATAGGATGGAAGCCTCCTTGGATGGACTCCAACTTGGATGGAAGCCACCTTGGATGGAAACCTCCTTGGGTGGACCTCCTAGGATGGACGCCTCCTTGGATGGACTCCAACTTGGATGGATCCACCTTGGATGGAAGCCACCTTGGATGGAAGCCTCCTTGGGTGGACTACTCCTACGATGGAAGCCTCCTTGGATGGACTCCTCCTTGGATGGAAGCCACCTTGGATGGAAACCTCCTTGGGTGGACTCCTCCTAGGATGGACGCCTCCTTGGATGGACTCCAACTTGGATGGACTCCACCTTGGATGGAAGCCTCCTTGGATGGACTCCAACTTGGATGGAAGCCTCTTTGGATGGACTCCAACTTGGATGGACTCCACCTTGGATGAAAGCCTCCTTGGGTAGACGTCTCCTTGGATGGAAGCTCATTGGGTAGACGCCTCCCTGGATGGAGGCCTCCTTTGATGGAAGCCTCCTTTGATGGAAGACTCCTTGGATGGAAGCCTCCTTGGATGGACACCAACTTGGATGGAAGCCTCTTTGGGTGGACGCCTCCTTGGATGGAAGCCTCCTTAGATGGACTCCAACTTGGACGGAAGCCTCCTTGGATGGACTCCAACTTGGATGGAAGCCTCCTTGGGTAGACGCCTCCTTGGATGGAAGCCTCCTCGGGTAGACGCCTCCTTGGATGGAAGCCTCCTTGGGTAGACGCCTCCTTGGATGGAAGCCTCTTTGGATGGCGGGTAATGCCCATGTTCTGAACCTGCATTTCCTAGAGAGGCAACAAGTATACATGCGATTGTTCTGTTCTGGCCTCTTGGTTGGCACCACCTACAGATAGTAGGGAATGATGACATTACCACTGTGATGCCGTGGAATGTCCTATGGAACTACCCAAGAAGACTAACCCTATAAAAAATAATGGGAATTAGTCGGATGTGTCGGTCCAGAGGCGTAAATATTGCAGCTCTGCTGTAAACAGACACATCGCAACTACATCCAAAAACTATCTGACGAAGAAGAAGAAGAAGAAGAGGAGGAGGAGGAGGAGGAGGAAGAAGAAGAAGAAGAAGAAGAAGAAGATGATGATGATGATGATAATGATGATGATGAAGAAGAACAAGAACAAGAACAAGAAGATGAAAAATCACCAGGAAAAGACAAATGAAGTTGACAGAACATATCAACAGAACAGGTGCAGCAGATAAACCCACTCTATGTGGAGGAAATGCTAGACAAGAGAGACAGAAGAAGACATAACAAGACTAATGTAAAAAGGCTTAAACATCTCAGCAGCAAATACCTTATTGGCAAAATCAATGGCATCTATATACCAAACAATAAAGATGGTAGGAGACTCACGATCGCAGATATCTGCTGAAGATTAGACAACCAAATTTAAAGCTCACGTGTCTATACAATATTTTCTTTATGGAAGGATCTGAGAGTAGCAGTTATTTCATTAGGTATTATTATTATGGTACTGAACGCTTTAATGGGCGGCGATTCATCGTTTCCTCTACTGTAGTTGGGAAGCAATGGTAACCCAGCCTGTCGCTAAAAAAAAAAGACCTGTTTTTACTCTAAGAGTTAAGCGAAGTATGTTACTAAACTAACACAAGGCAAGTTTTTACAACTTATCAGCCACCCCAGTTATATTGCAACAAAGAACCGAGAACATGATAACTATTATGAAACAGATACCAGCAGACTTCTCACGGCGGCAGACCAAGGTAGAAACATTCTAGGGATATTATAAAAACAGAATCGACTCACTTGAAACGAACGCTGTGTACACAAAAAGCAAAACGTGACAGAGTGATAGCAGCAATTAGACCTCTCAAAATATGTGATACTTATCAGGTAAACTAGTGAACACAGGTTCTTGTTCTTCAGCCAGATTGTACAGACAAACCTATCATGATTTGGCTTGGTGCCTGCGAGCAAACAGACTGTAACGAGCTTAGACTGCAATTTTCCCTTCAAACGTCGGCAGAATTTCGCGATTACGGCCAAGAAATAATAATTTTTAGTCGTTCGTTTCCCAAAATCTGGGTATCGCAGAAACGTGCTGTTTCCTCTAAAATGTCAAGGAAAATAAATGTGGATATATGGGAGATTTCCAGATTAAACAGCTGGCATATCACATGATCTCACCTCTACAGGCTGTCTGCAATGTCAATAATGAATCCTGTTTAACTGATTGTCCTTGCAGGCCAGGGGATATTCCAGCACGGAACCAGGATTTGAGATAGCTAAAATATTCCACAATATTTCTTCCTTCTAAACTAACTAGATGGTTGGATTCTGGGAAAAACTGATTTCATCAGAGTAATGGAATGGTTAGATATCAGCGTGGGCTCGGGGTTTAATGCTCGTGCTCTTAAACTTCTGGTGCTCTGAATGCTGGGTTTAACCCCTACACAGGTCATAATATGGCTTAAAAACAAATTAAGATATAAAAAGGTGTAAACATATGGAAACCAGTTACACTGCCTACGTTTATCACCACCTCTCGCCTTAAACTGTCCTTATAGTGAACATAAGACGGCCACGTCCCAAGAAAATGCACAAAACATTGTTCCATACCACCTGCAGTTGAGCGGGAGAAAACAACCATTTGTATACAACATGGGGTGTCTTACAAAAACAAGCGTCCCCACATTTAGTCTGAAGAATGCATCTATTTAGGCGTGTCTCTGATTGTCATTATGTTAACCAGTCAATCAATGAAGCGTGCAACAGAAGAGTTTGAGATGTGTTCAATGTTTATTGAAGAATCAGACACGCTTCCTGACTGAGATCAAACGTAGAAGGTATGGCTAGAAGCGATTTATCCGTCTCTTAAAACAGATGTGTGTACCTAAAATAACTTGCTGCATATCAGATACCTATCTGGCAAAATTCACAGTCGATACCCGTCTGCAACACCTGCGTGCACTCTATCGTAACACACAGGTGTTTTCCGGTGTTTACCATACAACCGAGTGACGCCGGCTTGTAGCAAATCTAGTATCTTATAGCAACACTATCATCATTCCTGCACTATGCTGACGATGAAAGATCTGGACATTGAACTCTTAATGTACATGCTCAAACAGCCAAATTTTTAGGAAGCTCATTGTTAGGCATATTGCGGATATATTATATCCGTATTTATCCCAGCTCTTCGCATGTCAAAGTGAGGTAAAGAGTGACCACGTTTTCCTCTTTGCTCTCGGTATATATGTGCTATACGCGCTATTACATCACATACCAATAGAAGGAAACTAGTCATGGAATTAGGTATACCATATATCTACACCGGGTGTTTGTAAATTTTCACTATACTTTGTATGTAGAACACATTTGAAAAATGAAGTACGTGACCTCATAACAATGCGCCCAACAGTTCACCGTGAAGCAATATGAACGCCAAACAGAATGGTGTTGTCAACGGAAGACAGAATTTTTTTCGGTTGAACAAGTGTTTCGAAATGGCGGAAGATACACAAACTTGGTTGTTCAAAAATTTATAGCAACATTTCCTGATAAACAACCTACTCATCCGATTACGGTTAGAAATTATTTTTATAAGTTTCTTGATACGGGAAATGTGGAAGATGCTCCGTGATCTGGTAGGCCTGCTGTGTCTGAAGAAAAACGTCTAGATATCTAAGACA
>JACEFZ010012770.1:5000-12500 GCA_014155875.1 Cepaea nemoralis
TTGATATTACCTTTGAATGTTTTGTGCGGCCTAAAGAGGGAGCAAAAGTGGAAGAAGAAGAACAAGACCGAGGATGAGGTAGGAGGAAAGGCGGCGTTGGTAAACATTCAGAAAGATCTAGAAAATTGAAGGGACTAAAACTTCACATCCTGAGGTGGTGGTGGTGTTGGTAGTAGTAGTAGTAGTAGTAGTAGTAGTAGTAGTAGTAGTAGTAGTAGTAGTAGTAGTAGTAGTAGTAGTAGTAGTTGTTGTAGTAGTAGTAATAGTAGTAGCAGCAGTAGTAGTAGTAGTAGTAGTAGTAGTAACAGTAGTAGCAATAGTAGTAGTAGTAGTAGTAAGGGTGGTAGTAGTAGTAATGGTAGTAGTGGTAGTAATAGAAGAAGAAGAATTAATGGTAGTTGTCGTATAATGGTAGTTGTAGTAGTAGTAGTAGTAGTAGTAGTAGTAGTAGTAGTAGTAGTAGTAGTAGTAGTAGTAGTAGTAGTAGTAGTAGTAGTAATGATAGTATTAGCAATAATGGTAGTAGTAGTAGTAGTAGTAGTAGTAGTAGTAGTAGTAGTAGTAGTAGTAGTAGTAGTAGTAGTAGTAGTAGTAGTAGTAGTAGTAGTGGTGGTGGTGGTGGTGGTGGTGGTGGTGGGGTGGTAATAATAATAATAATAGTGGCAGTAGAAAAAATGGTGGTAGTGGCAGTAGTAGTAGTAGTAGTAGTAGTAGTAGTAGTAGTAGTAGTAGTAGTAGTAGTAGTAGTAGTAGTAGTAGTAGTAGTAGTAGTAGTAGTAGTAGTAGTAGTAGTAGAAGAAGAAGTAGTAGTAGTAGTAGTAACAGTAGTGGTAGTAGTCCTAGTAGTAGTAGTTGTAGCAGCAGTATTATTGTTAGTAGTAGTAGTAGTAGTAGTAGTAGTAGTAGTAGTAGTAGTAGTAGTAGTAGTAGTAGTAGTAGTAGTAGTAGTAGTAGTAGTAGTAGTAGGAGGAGGAGGAGGAGGAGAAGGAAGAGGTGGAGAAGGGGAACGAGGAGAAGGAGGAAACGTAGAAGAAGAAGAAGAAGAAGAAGAAGAAGAAGAAGAAGAAGAAGAAGAAGAAGAAGAAGAAGAAGAAGAAGAAGAAGAAGAAGAAGAAGAAGAAGAAGAAGAAGAAGAACACGATTAACAAACACAAAAAGACGCAGTCTGTTAGCATTGTACCAACGGTTTCAAAATTAGCGGCACAACTCTGTGAAGTATGCTCCTACGCTATGTGTAGAAGTATTGCATTAGACGAGTATTGCATCAAATATTTACTAGTGGCTGCCTGCGCCGACACCTTCGGTCTAACAGCAGCCGTCTCTCCGTCGATCTCTCCGGCACAGGCTGTCTGCACCGGCCCGGTTCCCTAGCGCCACCGTCACACAGACGGTGGGTCGAGAATGAATAATTCATCATTTTATCGCATTCCAAATATGACTTCTTGCCGATTTCTTACTCATTGCGCCGGAGATTATAAGCCTGGCAGCCGGATTGGGGCGAGTATAACTCCGTGGATGCGTCGATAATAATGCCTTGACCAGACTTTGAGGCCGACCTTTCGGCAATTTGGGGGCCATAAACATTGTCGCTCTTCATGGCAACATCTTGTTCTGTTTGGTCAATGTGTTGAGGGAGTTGGGTTGCATGTTTCTTTGAATTGTTATTGCTGTTTTGTTTTCTGCAATTACATAGTAATTAGTGAAACAATCTTGGCAATGATATTCTTCTTCTTCTTCTTCTTCTTCTTCTTCTTCTTCTTCTTCTTCTTCTTCTTCTTCTTCTTCTTCTTCTTCTTCTTCTTCTTCTTCTTCTTCTGCTGCTGCTTCTTCTTCCTCTTCCTCTTCTTCTTCTTCTTCTTCTTCTTCTTCTTCTTCTTCTTCTTCTTCTTCTTCTTCTTCTTCTTATCCATTCTCCCATATAATTATATCTCATCATTCTTCGATATAATCATATCTCATCATTCTCCTATATAACCATATCTCAGCATTCTCCCATATAACCACCTCTCAGCATTCTCCCACATAATTATATCTCAGCATTCTCCCATATAGCTATATCTCATCATTCTCCCATATAACCATGATCAGGGTTCTCCCATATAACCATGATCAGGGTTCTCCCATATAACCATTATCAGGGTTCTCCCATATAACCATAATGTCAGCAATATGGTAGTCGTCTACAAATTGTCACTGATTCACTATCTTACTCTAAGTCTGGCTCTTAACTGATTCAGAGCCAAAGAATACTATATCTCAAAATGTGACATCCCATTTGAACAGAAGGACGATAAATCGCATACTAGGGTCATCGTGTAATGTGTTTTGTTTCGTTGTATCTCCAGCAATTTCAATGCTCAGTGAACGGAAATCTACATTATAATACTTGTTAAATTGATTGTGTACCATGTTTGGTCCAACCCTACTTTTTGTTTGGCAATGAATCAGTTCATAATTCTGAAGAACTCTCATGGAGACATGATGACATCTTATAGATGTTGCTTTTCCTTTGGATATTCTAAAGCACCTCTTGTAAAGCAAACTTGTGTCCAGCAGCTTTACCCGGAGTGTCTAGACCAGTGGTTCTCAACCGGTGGGGAATCCATACTGTATGGTTCTGTACACCCTTCTAAAATTCAATTTATAAAGTAAGTAGACCCACAAATCATGTTTTATGTGGACGTCTAGACTTGTTTTAGTATGTGCTATTAAATTTAGCTTCCATTATTACGCATACTGTGTAGTGGCGAGGGCGTGATTTTTAGGTAGGAAATACGAAAGGGGGGTATGACGTTCTGAAAATATGGTGAAGCGGGGCGCGGACCAAATTTTTAGGTAGGCAATACGAAGGAGTGGGGGGGGGGGGGGGGGGAGAGAGAGAGAGAGAGAGAGAGAGAGAGAGAGAGAGAGAGAGAGAGAGAGAGAGAGAGAGAGAGAGAGAGAGAGAGAGAGAGAGGAATGACGTTCTGAAAATATGACCAAAAAGAGAACCACTGGTCTAGATCATGTTACTGTGTTGTATATTTCAACTTGGGGGGATTTATCTTAATGTTTCAATTTATGTTGTGTGATTTCTACCGTATGCACCCGATGAGATGCACCTGACGATGTACCTGATGTACCTGACGAAATAAACCAGGCAATAAATTTAGCAATTTTTTGTCTGCGTCTTTGTTGCTCAAATTCACTCCGGGGAAACGTTGTTTTGATTGTTGGGCTTTTAAGTTTGTTGAAGCACTATTGTAATATATTAAATTGCGCATGGGCGTCCATTGGGAGCAGCGACAGCGGAGTGTCTAGTGGGTATGCCTTAAGGGTCGGATGGTCAGGAGTTCGAATACTCATCGACGAGGATTAAAAAAAAAAAAATTAACATGATCTGGCAGGCATACCCAGCATACAAGGGGTACCTATAAATGTCATGAGAAGTAAAAGCAGCAGGTGTGAAATTGACCATATGAACTCCTCAAGTGTCCATTGGTCTATTAAATATGGAGCTAGCACCACGTGCTCAGGTAGGCCCTGGGGTGTGTACAGTGGGTGCTTGACTTTCTGACTGATGGGAGTGCCTGAAGCCGGAGTGGGTTCTTGACTTTCTGACTGATGGGAGTGCCTGAAGCCGGAGTGGGTCCTTGACTTTCTGACTGATGGGAATGCCTGAGGCCGGAGTGGGTCCTTGACTTTCTGACCGATGGGAGTGCCTGAGGCCGGAGTGGGTCCTTGACTTTCTGACTGATGGGAATGCCTGAGGCCGGAGTGGGTCCTTGACTTTCTGACCGATGGGAGTGCCTGAGGCCGGAGTGGGTCCTTGACTTTCTGACTGATGGAAGTGCCTGAGGCCGGAGTGGGTCCTTGACTTTCTGACCGATGGGAGTACCTGAGGTCGGAGTGGGTCCTTGACTTTCTGACTGATGGAAGTTCCTGAGGCCGGAGTGGGTCCTTGACTTTCTGACCAATTAGAGTGCCTGAGGCCGGAGTGGGTCCTTGACTTTCTGACTGATGGAAGTGCCTGAGGCCGGAGTGGGTCCTTGACTTTCTGACCAATGGGAGTACCTGAGGCCGGAGTGGGTCCTTGACTTTCTGACTGATGGAAGTGCCTGAGGCCGGAGTGGGTCCTTGACTTTCTGACTGATGGGAGTGCCTGAGGCCGGAGTGGGTCCTTGACTTTCTGACTGATGGAAGTGCCTGAGGCCGGAGTGGGTCCTTGACTTTCTGACCGATTGGAGTGCCTGAGGCCGGAGTGGGTCCTTGACTTTCTGACTGATGGAAGTGCCTGAGGCCGGAGTGGGTTCTTGACTTTCTGACTGATGGGAGTGCCTGAGGCCGGAGTGGGTCCTTGACTTTCTGACTGATGGGAGTGCCTGAGGCCGGAGTGGGTCCTTGACTTTCTGACCGATGGGAGTGCCTGAGGCCGGAGTGGGTTCTTGACTTTCTGACTGATGGGAGTGCCTGAGGCCGGAGTGGGTCCTTGACTTTCTGACTGATGGGAGTGCCTGAGGCCGGAGTGGGTCCTTGACTTTCTGACCGATGGGAGTGCCTGAGGCCGGAGTGGGTTCTTGACTTTTTGACTGATGGGAGTGCCTGAGGCCGGAGTGGGTCCTTGACTTTCTGACTGATGAAAGCGGCTGAGGCCGGAGTGGGCCCTTGACTTTCTGACCGATTGGAGTGCCTGAGGCCGGAGTGGGTCCTTGACTTTCGGACTGATGGAAGTGCCTGAGGCCGGAGTGGGTCCTTGACTTCTGACTGATGGGAGTGCCTGAGGCCGGAGTGGGTCCTTGAATCTCTGACTAATGGGAGTGCCTGAGGCCGGAGTGGGTTCTTGACTTTCTGACTGATGAAAGCGCCTGAGGCCGGAGTGGGTCCTTGACTTTCTGACCGATTGGAGTGCCTGAGGCCGGAGTGGGTCCTTGACTTTCTGACTGATGGAAGTGCCTGAGGCCGGAGTGGGTTTTTGACTTTATGACTGATGGGAGTGCCTGAGGCCGGAGTGGGTCCTTGACTTTCTGACTGATGGGAGTGCCTGAGGCCGGAGTGGGTCCTTGACTTTCTGACCGATGGGAGTGCCTGAGGCCGGAGTGGGTTCTTGACTTTCTGACTGATGGGAGTGCCTGAGGCCGTAGTGGGTCCTTGACTTTCTGACTGATGGGAGTGCCTGAGGCCGGAGTGGGTCCTTGACTTTCTGACCGATGGGAGTGCCTGAGGCCGGAGTGAGTTCTTGACTTTCTGACTGATGGGAGTGCCTGAGGCCGGAGTGGGTCCTTGACTTTCTGACTGATGAAAGCGCCTGAGGCAGAAGTGGGTCCTTGACTTTCTGACCGATTGGAGTGCCTGAGGCCGGAGTGGGTCCTTGACTTTCGGACTGATGGAAGTGCCTGAGGCCGGAGTGGGTCCTTGACTTCTGACTGATGGGAGTGCCTGAGGCCGGAGTGGGTCCTTGAATCTCTGACTAATGGGAGTGCCTGAGGCCGGAGTGGGTTCTTGACTTTCTGACTGATGAAAGCGCCTGAGGCCGGAGTGGGTCTTTGACTTTCTGACCGATTGGAGTGCCTGAGGCCGGAGTGGGTCCTTGACTTTCTGACTGATGGGAGTGCCTGAGGCCGGAGTGGGTCCTTGACTTTCTGAATGATGGGAGTGCCTGAGGCCGGAGTGGGTCCTTGACTTTCTGACCGATGGGAGTGCCTGAGGCCGGAGTGGGTTCTTGACTTTCTGACTGATGGGAGTGCCTGAGGCCGGAGTGGGTCCTTGACTTTCTGACCGATTGGAGTGCCTGAGGCCGGAGTGGGTCCTTGACTTTCGGACTGATGGAAGTGCCTGAGGCCGGAGTGGGTCCTTGACTTTCGGACTGATGGAAGTGCCTGAGGCCGGAGTGGGTCCTTGACTTCTGACTGATGGGAGTGCCTGAAGCCGGAGTGGGTCCTTGACTTTCTGACTGATGGGAATGCCTGAGGCCAGAGTGGGTCCTTGACTTTCTGACTGATGGGAATGCCTGAGGCCGGAGAAATGGTGGAGGATCGAGAGTTTGTTTGACAGGTTGTGCTGTGAGCGATGATCTTAGAGAGAGAGAGAGAGAGAGAGAGAGAGAGAGAGAGAGAGAGAGAGAGAGAGAGAGAGAGAGACTATATATATAGAGAGAGGGGGGGACAGAAGGAATACAGAGAGGGGCTAGAGAGAGGGGACAAAGAGGCAAGAGAGAGAAGAAAGAGGGGGGAGAGAGAGGATATAGAAAGATGAGATGCAAAGAGAGAATATAGAGAGAAGACAGAAAGAGAGGATAGACAGAGGGGGATATAGAGAGAGAGGATAGAGAGAGGGGTTAGAGAGAGGGTAGAAAGAGAGGATAGAGAGAGGATAGAGAGAGCGGTTAGAGGGAGGAAAAAGAGAGGATAGAGAGAGGGGTATAGAGAAAGAGGGGGGGAGAGAGAGAGAGAGAGAGAGAGAGAGAGAGAGAGAGAGAGAGAGAGAGAGAGAGAGAGAGAATTAGGACAGAGAAATAAACTCCAAAAGCCTGTAGCATTCCAACAAAGGGTTAAAGAGAATTATATTGTCAATCTAACCCCAGCCAGCACGTGTGAGTCAGAGAGGCCCTGTACGACCACCGTGGACTGGTGCCTCCCTATATTGATTCAGTCTACACCGATGGCTCCCAAAAGTTATGGGCCTGCGGTTCCCTTGCTCTAAGTGCCGACACTCACACAACAACTTCTTTCTTTTGAATAAATCTACTGCACATTCAAAGTATTACCAAATTTTTATGTACTCGCATTAGTGATAAGCGGCAGTGCTCGAGACTACTTCTTTGTTCTACTTCAATGAGAGCCAAAACAATACATGTGTGACAAGGGGTTGAGAGCGCAATTCGTTATCACGTATAACTGAGCTAATCCACGACTCTGATGATCGAGTGAAATGGCGAGTTATGACCACTCACGCTTTCCGGCATTGCACATGATTGATTGATTGATTAGTTGATATAACGCGTTCCAAACACAGCTGCAGAGATTTGGCAGCAGATCACCTTTTTTTGTTATTCACACTATGGTACGTGTTCCGGTCGTTCAGACAGACAGACGCACGGAAGGGCGGGCAGAGAGACAGACAGGTGAACCTACTGACAAACAGACAGAAGTACTAAAGTCGACAGAGTCGACTACATTGCATCTGGTATCACCCCATTCGGCTGGGTCTCTATCCGCAGAACGACAAGCCACTTGCCGAGAGCATCGCACAAAGCATGAACTCCGTAGCCCCTCGGTCACTACCAGGGGTCTCCGGGACATCTGCACACGTGATCCAAACCATGCTCTCCAGGGAACGAACCCACAACCTTAGCGACACGACGCACACAGCTTAACATCCATCTACACACACACACACACACACATACACATCACACACACACACCATAGACAGATATACACAAATACACACAACTCCCTCCACACACACACACATATTACATACATACATACATACATACATACATACATACATACATACATA
>JACEFZ010012770.1:15000-30000 GCA_014155875.1 Cepaea nemoralis
CCCCCAACAACCTCATTCACCCAACATAACCTCCTCACGTCCTCTTTTCCTTCCTCATTACCTCATTAACACTCCTACATCCCTCCCCCCGGTCCCGTTCCCAACACGGCATTACATTCAGAGCGAGTTACATAACAAGAATTATAATATAAACATTAGGTGAAGCCTAAATATAAACCGTAAGAGGAAAGTAAACACAGGCGATACATTAAACCCCCTAAAAAAATTTACCACCACACACAAAACATTTTATTTAAAAATAAACCACATTAACACAACACTGGGGCAACCACCCGACACTCACTTTAAAGTGCGTTAAATGTGTTTATTTTCGTTACAGTTATACATACACACACGAGAGCGCTTGCACACAAACACCCACCTACACACACACACACAGACACACAAACACACACACACACTTACCTACCTACCATCACCAACACACCCACCCACCCACAAACACACACATCCACTAATCCACCCGCACACAAACACACCCACCCAATCACCCACCCACCCACATAACTACACCTATACAATTAGAGGACCCTATTCCACGCTTTAAGGCGCATAATGTAATGGTTCTGGACCGATATTTTTAAAAGACGTATTAACGGTTCTCTCCCTGGCGAAGTTGTTAAGGACGTTGATCGTAATCTCGTATGTCCACATACGAAACATAGCTGCGCGAGATTCGGCAGCGGATCTCGTCGTGCTGGTTACCTAATGAGGTATGTGAGCCGGTCGTTCAGATAGCAATGGCAAACTACTGAACGTAAAACATGCCAAGACATCAACAGCAGCTGAAAAATGCTGGTGTTGACTGCAATTTACTGCAAAGAAAAAAAAAATTAACAGTTCAGTGACCATTAATTACGCAAAAAGAGAGACTGGCAGACGTACGGGTGAAAGGACGAACAAACAGACAGACGGACCGACGGACGAATGGACGGACGGGCAAACAGACAGATTGATCGACCGACAGACAGACAGACAGACAGACAGACAGACAGACAGACAGACAGACAGACAGACGGACGGGCGGACGGACGGACGGATAGATAGAACGAACGAAAGAACGAACGAACGAACAAACTTTATTTTAAAAGGGTAACAAATTGGGCACGCAGGCCCGTCTTACATTCGGCCCTTTCAATCACTCATCTTTCATTCATCAAATGTGCATGTCACATTAACATAGGGGAAAAAACAAATGGATTTTGTAAGCATAAACAATGCATATTACGCATGATACATTCACATGAGAAAACAAACAAAAAACATTATCAAATGAAAGTTATAAATGCACTCACACAGATAGATAGATAGATAGATAGATAGATAGATAGATAGATAGATAGATAGATAGATAGATAGATAGATAGATAGATAGATAAATAGGCACAGAATCACACTCACAGACACCCTAAGCATGCATATATATATATATATATATATATATATATATATATATATATATATATATATATATATATATATATATATACACACACACACACACACACACACACACCACACAACTATTTATATAAATCACCCTGAAAAGAAACCTTCAACTGAAATAAAATTTAAAAAAAAAAAAGAAAACCCAAAAACGTATATAATTGCGAAGGGAAAGAAATTTAATTTCCGTTGAGGAGAATTTTCCCGCTAAAAATGTTAATCCAACGTGACAAAAAATACCTGCCGTGGCGCCAGGAGGGTGAACGTCTATTTTTACAATTCCTGGATTGTCTTTGGGTCCGGGGTCTACAGTTTCACGTCTGCCGTTTTGAAGCGAGTAAAATATCAAACATAACTGGGGTGATTTAGGCGGAGCGTGAGCCGCGTTGAAACAAAAATATTTAAACGTATTGGTGCTGTGTCTTCGTCAGGGGAAAGCCGGGCATGTAAAAAGGCAGGAACGGAAAGAAGCGAAACGGGAAATATCAAAAATTGCTGGAAAAGAATTAGGCATGATTTGTCTCTCAAACCATGTTTTTTAAAACTATTTTTTGCGCCGTGAATTACTTGAAGTGTCTCAGAAATCGCTATAAATTTATCAAAACTCAATTAGATTGGCTCCAGTAGTTGAGACGCTAAAAGTCCCATGATCATATAAAAGGTTTTTCGCAGAATGTCGCACTCATTATTGCCCGCCAAAAAGATTCTTTACTCTTTTCTAGTTCTTCTGCCTCTTGCTTGCTTGTGTTGGCTGGCTGTGAACTCCAGCGTGAAGTCCTGTATGTCGGATGAAGACATCATGTTGTCCAACATCAGTGTGATGTCATACCGGACAGAGGGTTGCGTGAGTATCCGTTGTCACATGTCTGGCTTATTGGTGTACAGACTGGTGGTTCCTCTCCGTGCAGGCAGATACTCCGCTTCGGCAGGCAGATACTCTCCGGCTTCGGAAGAATTAGCGATCCTACTACAATAGCCAGGACCCCAAAGGACCTGTTGCCCAGGACGCACGGCTAGGGCGTGTTAGTAGGTCTTGGCCAGTATAGAACCTGACCCTGGTGCCTTGGAAACACCTATGCGTTCCTCCTGCCCCAATGTATTTATTTACCTGACATGATGTCTGCAATGCCCTGTACCCATCCATCTTCATACTGGTCGACAGCTGCCCCTTTCTCCGTGAACCATGCCTTCCATCACTATTCTCTCAGAACCACTGCACCGTGTAATATGGCCAATATTTCTCTGTTTCCGAGACTTGATTCTTAACAACTGAGCGAGGTAAATGGAGGAAGAGAAAAAGAAGAAGATATATGGTGCTGTTTATGAGAAGCGTCTGGTCGAAAAGCTAGAACGCTCTCATTTGGGAGACTCTGGTTCGAATCCTTGGTAAGGTAATTGATTTGTTTTTCTGTTCGAAAGAAAACACTAACCTGCACAGTTCGCGGCATCTACACTAACCAGGAGACTTTAATTCCCCAGGACCAAGAGTAACTAACAGCAATTGTCTGAATGAAGCTAATGAATCTAGAACATTAGTTACATTTATAAGAAAGAGACAAACAACTTCGTAGGGTCATGTGATGCGAATAGCGGCATTGAAGAACATTGTGACAACTGGAAAGATCAGTGGGAAAAGAAACAGAGGCAAACCAGTGGTATTGCGTCAACAGAGTTAATCCAGAACACGAAAGACCGAGATCTGTGGAGAGACATGAACGTCTACGCCAGCTGACAGGGCCTATGATGATGTTCCATGAATACACATTTATTACCATAAATGAGTTTGTACAAATGTGGTTTTGGAGACAGTACACGCCGATTTAATGTTTTATGCACTATAAATTTATATGTTCATGAGCTACCAAAATATCTGTGAAGATCTCTCAATATAACGAAAAATAAAAAGGTCTTCCCATATTCACCAACATGGCATATTGAGGTGGGGTGTCTGGTTCACTTCTTCGTCACTTTCTCGCAGTAATTCTCAGATAATCCTGACATTTACACTTCCCATTTCACGAGACGAGGTGGAATATAGAGCCATATTAGTCACCAAAAACAATAACAAAGAAAAGTATACATCGGTGTTTACCGGCTCCGTGGTGAAGGATTTACCAACGCAGTTCGTAATCCCGCATACCCGCGTTCGAAACACAGCTGTGGGCGATTTGGCAGCAGACCGTCTTACGTTGGTTTTAAATAAAATGGTTTGGGTGCCGGTTGTTCAGAAAGCAATGGCAAACTACTGAACGTAAACTTGCCCAGCAATCACGAACAGCCACAAATGCTGGGGTTGACAGCTACGTCCTGTACAGGATATGCCAGAACTTGTTTTTATGGTGTTTGCTTTGTGCAATGTGGTTCCCACAACCATTGCTAGTGACTCCACTCAACAAAACGCTGAAAACCATGACACTGAGTTGTAACTGCTCCTGCACTAGTGCAGCGCAGATAACAAACAATTTGGGAATCACTGATTCGAGAGGCTTTGACGAAAATAAACACTCACACATAAACGCTCAATTATCACTGGCTAACTAGAACAAGCACTGCATACAAACTGTGAGGTCTGATATTCTGCGTAACTTAAACAGATAACACGAGAAACATAAATTAACCCTTTTTGTGTTTATAACTAACCAGAGATGAACGGTTAAAGTTTCTGATAGTTTTAAGGAAGTCTAAAACAATCTCTTGATTACTTCCTGCGCTTGCAGGCAGGTGACGTACCGTTTTGTTGCCTAAAATAGGTTTCCCATGTGCCTGGTTGTATCTCACACGGTTACAATAATATACAATTTATAGCAGCGAGGCTCTTAGTGCAGGCATGTCCCGGGCGCAAAGTTAATTGAAATAAACACAAGGTAGGGGTACTTATAGTGTTGTGTGAGCCGTTCTAGCAGGCTGGCCATGTGTCTGGGCCTTTTAAGACGTCACAAGGGCTGGTTTAGTCATGAGGCAGGTAAGGTGCTGAAGCTTCTGTCTGAGCTGTGACATTGTTGTTGTTTGCTGTTGTTGTTTGCTTGTTGTTGTTGTTGTTGTTTGTTGTTGATGTTGTTTGTTGTTGTTGTTGTTCTTGTTTGTTGTTTGTTGTTGTTGATTGTTGTTGCTGTTGTTTGTTGATTGTTGTTGCTGTTGTTTGTTGTTTGTTTGTTTGTTGTTAATTGTTGTTGTTCTTGTCTGTTATTGTTGTTGTTTGTTGTTGCTTGATGTTGTTTCTTGTTGTTGTTGTTTGTTGTTGTTGCTGTTGCTGATTGTTGTCGCTGTTGTTTGTTGTTGTTTGATGTTGGTTTTTGTTGTTGTTGGTGTTTGTTATTGTTGATGTTTGTTGTTGCTGTTGTTTTTTTATTGTTTATGCTGCTGTTTGCTGTTGTTGGTGTTTGTTATTGTTGTTGTTGTTTGGTGTTGCTTTTGTTTGTTATTGCTGTTTGCTGTTGTTATCGGTTGTTGTTGTTGTCTGTTGTTGTTATTGTTGTCGGTTGTTGTTGTTGTATGTTGTTGTTATTGTCTCTTGTTGTTATTGTCTCTTGTTGTTGTTTGTTGTTGTTGGTACTGTCGCCGTTGTTGTTGCTGTCTGTAGTTGCTGTTGTCTTTGTTGTTATTTGTTGTTGTTGTCGTCGTCGTTTATTGTTGTTTGTTGTTGTCGTCCTTGTTTGTTTTTGTTGTTGTTTGGCGTTATTTTTGGCTGGTGGTTGTTGTTGGAGTTGTCGTTGTCGATTGTTGTTTTTATCGTTATGTGTTGTTGTTATTGTTGTTTGGTGTTGTTTGTTTGTTGTTGTTGTTGTTGTTGCTTGTGAGTCCCCTGGAATACTGAAGTTGTAACTGATTAATTGCCATGGGATGATTAATCGTCTTAAGTGGATTCCATGACCTGCCAATACCTTATATGGTTGTCCCTATACGACTCCCTTTAATTCGACATATAATACAACATGCCTGCTCCCATATTACCATCATTTAAGTCATAACTGTGACACATCACCTACTTCCCATTCTCCGCCATCCATTTTAGTTAGGTCCAAACCTACTTGTTGTTGAGCACTGGATCTGTTAAGTTTGACTTTGAGGCTGTTCAAGCCGCGGAGAGGGCGTGCATCCAGTGGCGGACTGGGTCTAATGATAATGGAGCCAGGACTAAAAGGTCATTACTATTTTTAACATACTGTCTAATGTTTAGCCGACTCCGTGGCAAAGGTGTTACGGACTTAATTCGTAATCCTGCATTCCGCTTTCAAAACACAATTGCAGGGATTTGGCTGCAAACCGTCTTGCATTGGTTTTAATACAATGGTATGAGTACCGGTAAATCAGAAATAAATGGCAAACTACTGAATGCAAACTTGCCCAGAAATCACAAACATCCCCCCCCCCCAAAAAAAAAAAGAAAAAACGATATTGTTGACTGCGACGTCCTGTAAGGGGTATACAAACTAACTTTAAAAGAATGTTTAATGGGGTCCACTTCATATAGGAGACCCAAATGACCTACTTGCATCAGGCAAGCCGACATCCAGGCCAGTCCGCTACTGCTTGCATCTATTGGACAATTTCGTGTATAGTCTTTACTCCACACTCGGTGCCAAATTAACTTCTCCGGGGAGCTGTGGTGCAGAGATCTCGTTCCTCTCTCCAAACTCAGAAACCAGGGAGGGGTGTTAGAGCAGTCATGGAACTTCCCATCTGCCAAGCGATACACTAGGATGTAACTAGGGCATTAGTCAGTACAGCGCACCCAGTTCGGCTGGGATTAGGCTCAGGTTAATCATATGTCCTCCACAGATCTTTGGTAGGGAGGTGGGGGCTGCAGCTGACGCTACAAATGACAATCTTAAAAGTGTGGTAGAAATGACAGTGGCCATGCCATTGTTGTGTAATCTGTCAATATTATTGTTAAGGATATCAAGAGTGTTAAGCCCGTGACATCATGGTGCAGACGAACACGGTGACGCCATAAGGACAGTTTAAAGATGACCGCACCACTTTTAATATGCACCATCCGTATTTTGGTCAGTGACGGGGTGATTCATCGGCGAATAAAGGTCCAGTATGGTTGCGGTTGCGCAAGTCTGTAAGTCCAGCAAGATTATGATTGGAGTAGGAAGTTTCAAAACCGTACACTTTTGTGACAAACTTTTCGGTCCTAGGAAAGGTACAGCAGGTGGTGCATGAATGCTAACACTCGCGAACAAGTGAATATTTTCTACAGGAATCCAAGCACTTTATCAGTGCTGGAAGATTTGCATTGAACGCAGTGGTGACTACATTGAAACATGATGCATTTTGTATTTACTTTTCAGAATATACTCACACAAAAATAAAATTCAGGTTTTCATTTGAAGCGCCTTAATATGTCATTGTCAACATTGTCTTAGTTATGGCATTGATGTTACTGTTCGTGAATACTTTGGAATACTGAAGTTTTAAGATTTAAGTTCGATGTATTGACTTACAGACTGTTTAAGCCTTAAAAAAAAAAAAAAATAACTCGCATCTATTGGACTAGGTTTGTGTCCAGAATCTTCTGGAAATCAAAGAGTTAAGTTATTTCCCAGGCAGTTATAGTCTCTTTGGCGAAGTGAGCAAGTCTCCTGCCTGGCTCTAAAGGTTATGGGTTCGTTTCTGACTTAGTTGTTCATGCCATGCACGGATATTTTCGGAGACCCGTGTGGGACATCGCTGTTGTTATGGAGTTCGTGTATTGTGCGATGCTCTCGGGAGGCGACTTGTTCGATCTTCAGAGAGAGAGAGCGAGAGAGAGCGAGAGAGAGAGAGAGAGAGAGAGAGAGAGAGAGAGAGAGAGAGAGAGAGAGAGAGAGAGAGAGAGAACTGCGTGGTGTAAACCCACAGCAATGAGTTAGTTCTTCTCGCTTGCATTCTTATCCTCCACTTATGAGATTAAACTATCTATGTAACATATGTTCCCTTAATTACCTCTGTTCCATCGCGCTATTAAATTAATTCCTGTGGACACAGACGCTTAATTCGCTCATGTAAATACAGTTTTGATACAAAATGTTAATATAACCACAGCCTGGCTGAGGAAGATTCAATAATGGAATAATGGACATACATCCCTCGTGGAAATTCCGGCGCATGAGCAAACGGTTCCAGACCGGATGTAACCATGACGGCCGTGTGCAGACATCAAGTACAGCTGTTTCGACCAGGCACCCTGAAAAGCTGTGCCGTGTTTATAAACTCAAATCCACACCTCAAGGGCCGTGAAGCTTCCAGTGTTTTTTCTACCATCTCCAGGAACCGCCATACATCCTAAATTAAACAGAGCTGAGCGTTGGGGAAGGGAAAGGTTCCTCGCAGGACTGAAGCAGCAAAGATGGCCAGGGGATAGATACGTGGGAAGGATAAAAGTGTGAAGGTACTTGTGTTTATAAATTACGGCTATCTGGCCGGGGCTGATGGTGGCCAAAAGTTAAAGAGAATGAGGAAGTCTGTAGGAAACGATAACTACGGTTTAGGCCTGGGATAGACGAGAGTTGGTGTTTGATTTCCGGTAAATTTTGTGAGTTGTGTCACTTCTTCGGGGAGGGAGATGTGTGTTTTGATTGTTACATTTTACTGACACTTTCAATACATGCTTGTCTGCTGTCTTTGTGATTATCTTCTCTGTCTGTCCTTTTATACACGCCATGTGTCCATCCTTATATCCATTATCCCATTCAGCATATCTACACAGTATACCCGCCCGTCTATCTGTCTGTCTGTCTTTCTTTCTGTCGATCGATCTGTCTGTCTACCTATCTGCCTCCCGCCTGACCTTCCATCAAGTTGTCTGTCTGTCTGTCTGTCTGTCTGTCTTGCTGTCGATCGGTTTATCGGTCGGTGTGTCTGTCTGTCTACCTATCTGCCTCCCGCCTGTCCTTCAGTCAAGCTGCCTGTCTGCCTGTCTGTCTGTAAACCTGTTAGTCTGTCTGTCTGTCTACCTATCTGCCTCCCGCCAGACCTTCCATCAAGTTGTTTGTCTGCCTGTCTGCCGGCCCGGTATTATGCCTTCTGACTCATATCGAGGCGGACGTCGAGACATCGCCCTCCCAATGTAATACTGACCACATCACCCTTCCATGTAATTCTGATCACGACACCCTCCCAATGTAATACTGACCACATCACCCTTCCAATGCCCATTACTCTTAAAAGCATGCTGCAAGCATCATATACTCGCCAGTAGCGCATTGGAAGCACGTTTGTCTACCAGCCCTGTTGTCATGGGTTTGTATTCACATCGAGACGGATGTTTCAAACTGGCTTGGCCTTCCACGGCCCAAGTTTAACATAGGTACCAGAAACTGTCTTGGGCTAATAAAGGCGGACACTGATTGGTAAGTAAAAACGCGAGGCTCTCATCGAATGGCCAATTTTCGCTCAAGGTTGGGGATAGGTCCTACTTTATTTGCTTACCTACAAACACTGTTCACGGACGCAATTCGTAATCTCGCACACCGCGTTCAAAACTACGACATGCGGGCAATTTGGCAAGAGAACGCTTTGCGTTGGTTTTAATTTAATGGTATTAGTGCCAGTCGTTCAGAAAGCAAACTACTGAACGCCAAACTTGCCAAAAAGTCACAAACAGTCAAAGAATTATGCGGTTGACTGCGATGTCCTGTGAAAGATAGGCAACTGGCTGTAACCAACAGAAACGTGAAAACAACGAACGAAACCTACCTAAATAAAAGATGTAAACAATTAAAGAAGCCAAAGGACTCCGATTAACTGCCTGATTAACTGCCTGATAACTGCCTGATTAACTGCCTGATTAACTGCCTGATTAACTGTCTGATTGGGTACGATTGATTGGTTTATTGGAAAATGCTCGAGAAGATAATCGAAGAAAATATCACAGAACTGACAACTGTAACGACAAGAACAGGAAGGAACCCATAGAAGCCTTCCCGTGTTGTGCTGGTGTGGCCTGATCCATGTGGATTTACGCCTCCTCTTCTGGGTATTGTCACTAAGACCGCAAGGATATTCACTAAGTGTCAGCGGAAACAACATAACTTGATGTATGATGCTATGAACTGTTCGTCGTGTGGGGTTGGGTTGCTGAATGTTGTGGGAAAAAAACTCGGATACAATCGACAAGCCAAGCGAGAACCATCGTAGGGATATGAAGCAAAAGAACGTCATATAAATTAGATCATGACAATTTACGGGATTTCGTTTCGTAAAATACTTCGAATTCTTCTTCGATTTAATGTCGAAGCAAGTTCCTGAGGCCTAGTTTTTCCTTTGTGGAATGCGAGAGTAACATATACAGTTTTTCTGTATCGAAACAGGTTGTTCACGTTAAATTGTCCTTTGACGAAGCAAGTGTATCGTATCAATTTTCATGTATCGAAGTGAGTGATTCATAACAGAAGATCTTATAAACATTCACAGCTTTGTACCGTGCGCGAACCTTACAACTTCTGGGTCAAATTGTAAATCACGCTTTTCCACAAATCGCGATCTCCAACGGCATAGATGTTTTCATGTGTTGACTTCATTCCGTGCCATGACACAAGACTGCCAAGCAATTTCTCCCACTGTCTTCTTCTATCCTTCTTTCCACAAACCTTTCCTGTTGTCGCAACCCCCTTTACAGATGCCCAGAAAACTAGAACAGTCAAAGAAATTAAATTTCGACAGACTTTTGTGGGATAAGAATTCTGCACAAGACAAGCCACTGCAGAATGATGACCACTCTAGGATCTTATAAATATGGGCGTAGCACCATATACCCGTCTGGCCTTAAGTCGTGTTAAAAGTCCCATTATGTACCCACTTTCAAGAATCTACCCAGGCTGAAAAATGAGTACAGGGTAATTTCCGACAATTTTCATTAACTATCTTGATACAGAGGTGGCGAGGACGGAAACAGGTCATCTCAGCTAATTAAGTTTGGGATATTTAACGCTCAACACTGTATATATGGGGTTACGGATGCAGTTCATAATCCCGCATACCGCGTTCGAAACACAGCGCGAGCGATTTGGCAGCAGACCGTCTTGTGTTGCTTTGTTCATAAAATGGTATGGGTGCCGTTCGTTCCGAAAGAAATGGCAAACTACTGAACGTAAACTTGCCCAGAAATCACGAACAGCCAAACAATTATGGGGTTGACTGCTCCGTCCTGTAAATGATATGCAACTTTTTAAAAACTGTTTACCCGAACGACTTATCTACCATGCCACAACATTTACTCTACTTAGTTACACACCCAAACGTTGCGGGCAATAACTGAAAACCACTACAACTGATTAATAACCTATTGGTGCGTGATTTGCGTCTTTTGATCTAGACAGTCAAGGACTCTTCGGCGATAACCTTTCAGTTTGAAGTTGTAACGTCCTGCCACTAGAGATGACACAGTGTCAACTTTGTTCGTATCGATAAGTAATTCAGTTCTTTGGTCTTTTTCAGCTGACAAAACACTTCGATAAGGTGTATTGAAACTTGTGGGTGTAATGACGTCAGCGAGTGTTTCTTCTTGTCCCTCAAGAGTAGGGGAGGAGTAAAAAGATATTGGAGTTATCATCATTAGTGGTATCACTGGTGTGTGGGGACCGGTGCATTCTCTGTGATACAGTTAGCGCAACATATGGAATAGTTATATAAAATAGTAAAATATAGCGCAATAACATACCACAGCCAAAATGACAGAGCGGTATATAACATGACAAAACATAACATAACATAACATAATACAGCATGGTATAACATAAAATGACATAATATAGCATAGAATTGCGTAAGATAACATAGCTAAGAAAGAAAGACAGACAGACAGAAAGAAAGAAAGAAATAACACAAGAAAGAACACTAGAAAAACAGAATGAAGAAAGAAAGAAAGAAAGAAAGCAGATAAGAAGAAAGAAAGAAAGAAAGTAAGAAAGAACACTAGAAAAACAGAATGAAGGAAGGAAGGAAGAAAGAAAGAAAGAGGAAGAAAGAAAACAAATAAGAAAGAAAGAAGAAAGAAAGAAAGAAAGAAAGAAAGAAAGAAAGAAAGAAAGAAAGAAAGAAAGAAAGAAAGAAAGAAAAGGATGAAGGGTGTGAGAGAAGAGCAAAGAAAGAAAGAAAAAAGGAAAGAAAGAAAAGGATGAAGGGTGTGAGAGAAGAGCAAAGAAAGAAAAGGAAAAAAAGGAAAGAAAAAAGGAACAGACAGACAGACAGACAGACAGACAGACAGACAGACAGACAGACAGACAGACAGACAGGAAGAAATAAAAAGAAAGAAAGAAAGAAAGAAAGAAAGAAAGAAAGAAAGACAACGGTGGGAATGATTCATAAACTGAAGCCTGGCTGACAACAAGTATCACTTTATAAACTCACCGAACTAACAGATGTACATTGGGGGTGTGATCGGGCCTGTTTCATTATTCTTTTCAAATTAATCACATGACCGGGTCTCAACGACATCGAGGAATTAACAAACACAATCCGCTGAAAGGAGGCATCAACGGATCAGGGCTAGTTGACTACACGTGCAATCAATGTTAAGAGAATCGATTTGAACACTGGGATAGCAACAATGGGTGTAGCTTTCGTTTTTTTGTTCGCGACACCAGCACTGTGATTTGTATCCAGGGCGAGGCCAGGCAGAATAATGGCAGCGGCACCCGTTACCTAGTAGATGTGTGCGGTATGTGACATGTTGTTGATTATTGTTATTTGGAGAGATCGTTTCTTGTACAGCTGTGGAACGCGGTGTGTCCTCTATAGGGTGGCTCTGTTTGTGTAGTACGTCACAGCTGGTTGTCACTTTACGTTACGGATGGTTGGTATTTAGCATCATGGCTGGCTTAGTACTATGTCACCTTTGTGGAGTGGCTTATAGCTACGAAGAAGAAGAAGAAGAAGAAGAAGAAGAAGAAGAAGAAGAAGAAGAAGAAGAAGAAGAAGAAGAAGAAGAAGAAGAAGAAGAAGAAGAAGAAGAAGTACACCAGACAAACTGAAGTAAAGCTGTAAGATGTGCACCACCCGAAGAGCAAGAAGAAGAAGAAGAAGAAGAAGAAGAAGAAGAAGAAGAAGAAGAAGAAGAAGAAGAAGAAGAAGAAGAAGAAGATGATGATGATGAAGTCGAGAGTCTCCATTGTTACGTGGTCAAGCCGTCTGAATCGGGCTCCGAAGGTTGTGAGTTCAATTCCAGGCCGCGTCTTTCCTGTTCACGACTGCATTTTTTGGGAGACTCCTGAAGGTCGTCACTAGAGCTACGGAGTTCGTGCTTTGTGCGGCGCTTTCGGCAGTTCTCAGCGGAAAGAGACTGGGCCATATGGGATCAAAACCTGGTGCAAATAATCGACCCTGTCGACTTTTAAGCGACTCTATGTGCTAAGTGCGGTATTTGGGCTAATGGGAGAGGCATCGAGAACAAGGACTGACCTCAACAGCTGAGTTTCACATCTGAGGGTAGAGTGAACCACAGTTACTTAGTTGCATACTCTTTACAGGGCGTGTTATTCAACGCCAGCGTTATTTTTGTTTTTATTGATGTTTGTGATTTCTTGGCAAATGTACGTTCAGTTAGTTTGCCACGGATTTCTGAAAGACCAGCGTTCATACCTTAGAATGGGAACCGACGCAAGGCGTTCCAGATCGGCAACACATGTGTTTCAAACACAGTATGCGCGATTACGAATTGCATTCGTAAAACCTTTGCCACAGAGACGAACTGAAGTAAAGCTGTAAGATGTACACTAGACCAACTGAAGTAAAGCTGTAAAATGTGCATCAGACGAACTGAAATAAAGCTGTAAGATGCACACCAGACGAACTGAAATAAAGCTGTAAGATGTACACCAGACGAACTGAAGTAAAGCTGTAAAATATGCACCACCCAAACTGAAGTAAATCTGTAAAATATGCACCACCCGAAGAAGAAGAAGAAGAAGAAGAAGAAGAAGAAGAAGAAGAAGAAGAAGAAGAAGAAGATGAAGAAGAAGAAGAAGAAGAAGAAGAAGAAGAAGAAGAAGAAGAAGAAGAAGAAGAAGAAGAAGAAGAAGAAGAAGAAGAAGAAGAAGAAGAAGAAAAAGAAGAAGAAGAAGAAGAAGAAGAAGAAGAAGAAGAAGATGATGATGATGATGATGATGATGATGATGATGATGATGATGATGATGATGATCATGATCATGATGATGATGACGATAGGCGTAACAATGCAAGTTCACATCTGAGGGTAGAGTGAACCACAGTTACTTAGTTGCATACTCTTTACAGGGCGTGTTATTCAACGCCAGCGTTATTTTTGTTTTTATTGATGTTTGTGATTTCTTGGCAAATGTACGTTCAGTAGTTTGCCACGGATTTCTGAAAGACCAGCGTTCATACCTTAGAATGGGAACCGACGCAAGGCGTTCCAGATCGGCAACACATGTGTTTCAAACACAGTATGCGCGATTACGAATTGCATTCGTAAAACCTTTGCCACAGAGACGAACTGAAGTAAAGCTGTAAGATGTACACTAGACCAACTGAAGTAAAGCTGTAAAATGTGCATCAGACGAACTGAAATAAAGCTGTAAGATGCACACCAGACGAACTGAAATAAAGCTGTAAGATGTACACCAGACGAACTGAAGTAAAGCTGTAAAATATGCACCACCCAAACTGAAGTAAATCTGTAAAATATGCACCACCCGAAGAGCAAGAAGAAGAAGAAGAAGAAGAAGAAGAAGAAGAAGAAGAAGAAGAAGAAGAAGAAGAAGAAGAAGAAGAAGAAGAAGAAGAAGAAAAAGAAGAAGAAGAAGAAGATGATGATGATGATGATGATGATGATGATGATGATGATGATGATGATGATGATGATGATGATGATGATGATGATGATGATGATCATGATGATCATGATGATCATGATGATGATGACGATAGGCGTAACAATGCAATAAGCAAGTTACAAAAACACAAAGTGGCAATTGTCAATTTGACAATGTTTATGTGAAGATGACAGATTCCACTTTCCACTGTTAATTTACTCTGTGAGAAATAAGGTATCACAATGTTATTGAGAAGATGGGATATTCCAAGTCCCATTGCTGTCAATTTACTCTGTGAGAAATAATTTTATCACAATTTTAATCATGAAAAGTATATTTGAACACAAGTTTAATAGGCTAAAGATAGAAGATATGATGAATGTAATTATGAAACTGGAAAATTACAACTAAATATTTGTCGCAGGAGTGTCCAACATATGCAGAACACAGAAAAGTATTTAAGCTTATATCCGCTCCATTTGAGGACAAACTTCCGTGGAAGTGTCAAGAAACTTAAGTTCACCGCAGCTTTCATAGCATTATTTTTTTTCATACCTATTTCTAAAGGTGAACGAGGAGAGGAAGAAGAGCCAGAGAAAGCCTCGATGTGGTTTGCTTAACTGGTGCTAGATATGAGATGAAAAGTGATCACAGATTAGAACAATGGGCTGAATGGTTATTCGGGAATCGATCCGCTACCTCTCTGTCCAGGATGTGATGCTCATGCGGAAAACTACGCTCAATAGGGTGTATATCCGGATTGCAGCACTCTTGT
>JACEFZ010012770.1:35000-100000 GCA_014155875.1 Cepaea nemoralis
CAGCTAAGCAGAAGAAATAGCAGGCAGGCACAAAAGCTAGCAGCCAAACAGACAAAATAGCCGGCAGGCACAAAACTTAGCAGCCAAATAGATAAAATAGCCGGCAGACAGGAAAGTTAGCAGCTAACCAGATAAAATAGCTGGCAGGCAGAAAAATAAACTACCTGAAAAATACACTGACAGACAAATAGCAAAACAACTACGCAGGCATAGATTTCATAAGGCTAATACATAACAGGCAAGATTTAAAACAGAGAAGAAATAATCATTACATATAAAGGAGTAATAAGAGTTCAAGAAAAATGTGCAGCCGAAAAGAAAAGGATAAGAATAAGACAATACAGGCTTAAGAGAATTGCAGAGACAATGAAGATAATTATCTGTTCGCTGGATGATTGGAGTTTAGGAGAACTAGTACGCGATAAAATATGCCAATGTGTAGAAATGCAGCGGGCTGTAGATGCTATCTGCAAAGATGGTGTGAAACAATGGAATTATTCCCCGGTGGCAGCAATGGGGGATGCCTGGCACTTGCTTGTTAAGTAAGTGACACTTAAGAAAGTTAAGACTTTCTGAGCCCAGGCACCTGGTCGTAGGGTATCTGGGCGGCTGAAAGTGGAGACAATCCGATTAGGCAGTCAGTAGGAAAGTGGGAATGCCGCAAATCATTAGCCATGAAGGGTTCTCGGAGCAGTGTGGTCGGAGTGAGGTATGGCGATCTTAGCAAGGAAAACGAAACTATTTTATTAACTTATTTATTGTGTCTGAACCAGTTGTTATATTAAAATGTCTCCTCTGTATCACTTCTTTAGACAATATTTGTTTTTTCCCTCTATGTGAATGTAACATGCACAATACATAACTGATGAACGAAAGATGGGTGATTGGAAGGGCCGAGTGTAAGACGGGCCTGCGTGCCCAATTTGTGACTCTTTGAAAATAAATTTTGTTCATTTGTTCATTACTTTTGTCACATACATTTGTTATTAAAGACCCAGTCAATATAAAGTGATTATTTTGTTCAGCTTCATCACAATCCCGTTATTACTTAGATGCATTCTTTCCTTGGTATTATTTTGATTATTCTGTTCCAGTGAATTGTTACTTTTTCTCACGTTCTTTTAGTTTCGCATGTCTGTTCCTCGACAGCCCGCCCGCCTGCCAGCCTACCTATCTGTTTGTTTGTCTGCCCACTCTACCGAATGAATCTTAGGAGGACACAACTATGAAAGTGTTTTGATTCAGTAGCGATGAATTCATATAGATATAAACCCATATTGGAATCAACCTGTATTGGAATCAACGTATATAAAAATGGGAATCTCCGTGGCGAAGTGGTCAAGCCGTCTGACTCAGGCTTCGAAGGTTATGGGTTCGATTCTGGACCGCGACCTTCGATTCATGAGTGCATTTTTTCGAAGACTCCCGAGGGTCGTCGCTGGAGCTACGGAGTTCGTGCTTTATGCGAAGCTTTCGGCAGTTCGCTGCGGAAAGAGACTGAGACATATGGTATAATAAAACCCGGTACAATAAAATCGACCCTGTCGACTTTTAAGCGACATTATTTTTTCAACATATATAGCATATCAACGCATATAGGAACCAAGACATATAGTGACCAACGCATAAAGGGATAAATGCATTTAAAAATTAAGGCATGTACAAATGCACGTATACAAGGATTAACGCCTATTAGAATGAACACATATAGGGATCAACGCAAATAAGGATCATCACATATTGAGATCACTGCTTTTGAGAATCAAGACATATAGAAACCACCTCATATAGGAATCAACACATGTAGGAATCAACACATATAGGAATCAACACATGTAGGAATCAACACATATAGGAATCAACACATGTAGGAATCAACACATATAGGAATCAACACATGTAGGAATCAACACATATACAGATTAACGCATATATGGATCAGAGCATATAGTAATCAACACTTATGTAGAAATGAACGCATATAGAAATAAACGTATAGATCAATAACGGAACAACGATCGGCACTGTACACACGTGGTTACAATTTTAAACAGGGCTTCGTCAGGCTACCTAAGAGCGACCACTCTGTAGCCATTCTTTGGGACAATACGCAATGACAATTCATGTTTGGGCTGTGATCTCTGCCGTGCAAATTTATTTTGTCATTAAAAGTCGTTTTGCGCGCAAAATTGCGACACCAACAAAACCTTCTGCGTGAAACTACTCTTAAAAATTGTTGAAACAGATCGCAACTCGGTTGTTGATTAAATATCAGGGTCATTTGATTCGAAGAACTTTTTATCGACAATCAATAATGAATAGATTTGAATGAAAGGCTTCCCATTGATAGGCTCTACTGTGAAGTTTTAATGTCACACCTTTCTCTCGTTCGTCCTATTGTAAAATCCTCGACATGCTAGAAACATCAAGTTCCAGAACTTGAATTGATACATTTTGATTCATGATTTTCAATTTTTCGTGTTATTTTTAAACTCGGTGTTAGGGATACTGTCGGGGATTTTGTGCAATAAGTCCTTGTCCTTGAACGTTAGAAAAAGAGTTCTCGCATGTTACACAGAACCAATTTCAACATACGGCTGCGAATCCAAACAGTTAGTACACAGACGAAAACATCTCTGGAAGCCTTGGGTGTGTGGTTTTATAGAAAAATGCTGAAAATTAATTGGACAACCAAAATGAGCAATCTGCACATTTGAGGGACGCTAAGTAGCAAAGACGGCGTATCACAAAAATCAGAAAGAAGCAGTCATCATTTTTTGGCCACACTATGAGAAGATAAATACTGGAACATGTGACAACTGGAAACATGTGTGGAAAGAGAGATAAAGGAAGACAGCCCGAAGAGAATTTTTGACAGTCTTGTGTCATGGCACGGAAGGGAGTCAACACACGAATTGATCCATGCCGTCGGAGATCGTAATTTGTGGAGAGGCCAAGGCCAGCTGACAAGGCACTGGATGATGATGATATCCTTTACAGGATTCGCAGCATTTGTATTTACTGTTTGTGATATCTAGGCAAGTTTACGATCAGTAGTTTGCCATTGCTTTCTGAACGACGATTACACATACCTTTGAATGCTATACCAGTGCAAGTCAGTCTGCTTTCAAATCGGCCGTAGCTGTTTCGAATGCGGTATGCCAAATTGCGCCCGTGACCCCTTCACCGCAACCCCGCATAATAAATCATAAACCGTTGACAAATATTCTGGGCTTTATATGTACAGGGTGTAATTTTAATGACTGTGGGATGTTGGAAAATAATGCCGTTCCAAGTTTTGTATCTACCATTTATGTTGCATGAATTCCATTGAGGGTGAATACAAAACTTGTAACGGCATTATTTCCAACAACCCCACAGTCATTAAAAATAAACCCTATATCTTCCATCCAATGTCAGCAATACTGTTTGTGATGCAAAATACCCCAATCAGCTGTGAGATAAACGTTTAGCCCCATTCGACCCCCGAGCAGTAGTTAGTAACCTTCTCTTTTCCTCTCTTGCACCCAAACATCAACAAACATAATTCTTCTTATTTATTTATTTTTGTATGTGCCCTCCCTCGCTTTGAGCTGAAGTGTAGTCCTTAAACGTGCTACTGCTTCTAGTGCACTGCACTCATTTTTGCGTGTGGATTAACCTTCCCTCGCCACCAGTAGAACCCACTCCGACTTCTGAGGTACTTGTAATTTACGTCCCCAAATCAAGGACGAGATTCCATGCGATGTGGCGGCGGTGATCTGTCTCTTCTGTGCTGCCAATCATTTCTGATACTGATGCTTCTCCATGCCATGTCAAAATGTCCAGTATCTTCTCTCATGGTTTCCTCTGCTTCTCTTCCCCTTCAACTTTCCCGCTATGACGATATAATCCAGATTTGTCCTCTTCTCATGACATGTCCAACGAATGTGGACTGTCTTCTTCCGATGTGAGTAACCAGTTCTCTTTGTGAGTTATCTAATTAATTGTACTGGGGTGATTAGTCGTCTTAAGCGACTTCCCGTATCTGCAATAGGTTTATAAATCGTCGCAATTTTGTCATTGAGAAATGTCTCATTTAAAATATCAATACAGTAGTTTTCCCTAAGCAGTCTACTTTAATTTGATACATAATACGACAAGTCTGCTACCATATGAACAACTTTTAGGTCATAACTGTGACACACTTCTACTTTCCATTTTCCGCCATCCGTTTTTGTTTGGTCCGAACCTACTTTTTGTTTGCTACTGAATATGTGAACTTCTTTCAAGATATCTTCATTGATTCATCCACATTGTTACAATATTATTAAAAACGTGAAATCTAAAACAAGTATCAGATACTAGAATCCAAAAGGCAGTACCGAGCAAGCGGTAGCGCGAGTTAACATTGCCTTTTGTCGCTGAGCGACTTTGGAAATAGTCGCAAAGTCCAAAATTAGTGATATTGATCCAGTTGTGAGAACAGGCGACAAATGCGTTTCTCCTTTCTGTTGTCTGTATCATTGGAAGTAAAACCAACACCACTTCCCCTCACTCTTGATTCTCTTTTTATTATTAATATTATTGTATCCGTGTGTGTTTCATTTGGGGGAAGGGGGGAATTTAACATAGGAACACTTCCACGCAACGTTTGAAAATCATTGAAGCGCGAAGAGAAGGTAATGGCCTGAAAAATGTATAGCTAACTAGCAACTGGGTACAATATCCCGTCTATAGA
This sequence comes from Cepaea nemoralis, assembly GCA_014155875.1. Lineage (NCBI taxonomy): Eukaryota > Metazoa > Mollusca > Gastropoda > Stylommatophora > Helicidae > Cepaea > Cepaea nemoralis. Next base: position 39,721 of record JACEFZ010012770.1, read on the forward strand.
TTTGTGATTTTAATACGACCCAGGGCTGCTGATGGTTATAGCCCCTTGTGCTAACTTTTCAATCATTTCATAAGTGCCTTTAGTTTGGGGGTTTTGTGTGGGGGGTCGGCGGGGAACGAACGCCGGGTGTGAATGTTGTAACATCTGTCCCAACTGCCTCAACTAACCGTCATCATTATCATGTGCTCAGCCATTTGGCACAGGCTTTCATGGTTCCACACTTATTAATATATCTTATTCGAGTATGTTATTCACCCATCTTGTTCGTGCGTGTTATTCACCCATGTTATTCACTCATCTAATTCTCCCAAGTTATTGACTCATCTTATTCATACAAGTTACTCGCCCAAGTTATTCACCCAAGTTATTCACTCATCTAATTCTCCCAAGTTATTGACTCATCTTATTCATACAAGTTACTCGCCCAAGTTATTCACCCAAGTTATTCATCGATCTTACTGGTGAACGTTATTCATCAAAGTTATTCACCCATCTTATTCGTGCACATTATTCACCCAAGTTATTCACCCATCAGAGATTCAAGAATCAAGAATCCAGAGGTGCCCACCCAATGACCACGAGCAGCATGACGATGGAGGTGATGGCAGTAATACAGGCTTTCATATGGCTAGAATCACAGCATTATACCAACGTGTGTGTACTACGTGATTCAATGAGCATGATTCGGAAAATCGAAGCTGGATCTGTACGTAGACAGTGGACTGAGTCGCTGCGTAAGTCCGTTGTCAGTAAAGTCGCCTTCATCTTCGTCCCGGGGCATGCGGGAGTCAAGAGTTGTGAAAAAAAGGTGAAGAATCTGCTATGGTGATCACAGAATCCAACTGTAGTAATGACATCTGTTTATACATTCTTGATTAGGGGACGAAGGGGAAGAACGAGCTGATAAACTGGCTAGCTCTGCACCCCCTGCAGATGGCCAACCCATGGATCGTGCAGATGTTATTAACGTCCTTAAAGATATGTCAAGAACAGAGGACTTTGGCGTCAGTGAATCCACATCGCTGTCCAGGATGAAAGACTTGGGAATAAGAATTGGCACGGCCAGACACGAGAGGTACCTCGGGATAACGAGGTGCCTCGTCAACCAACACGGAACTGGCACTATTAGCCACCGGACGCTGATGCATATGCTCACGGGGGGAGGGGGGGGGGGGGAGAAAGGATCTGAGCACCTATGGACCTGCCCGTGGCGAACCCAAATCGCCCAAGTCTATGGGCATGTCATGATGATGATAAATAACCGGCCTCTAAGTTCGCTGGCCAATGTATAAGAATGTACGGCGGTATTGCCTTTGCCCTATGCCCTATGCCTTCTAGGAAGAAGGAGCAAACTTTTCAGAAAATATGTGTTATATCTTAGGCGTGTATGCGCATGATGCTTTAGGGCGATCAGGAAGAGAAAAAGGCTTGAGAAATTAGTAACAACAGTCAAACATATGAAAAATGAGCAAGGGATAAACAAAGAGATGAATATCTCGTTGTCATAGCCACATTGCGTAATCGGAACAAGAATAGAGACCTGAGCCACGAATCTGGTAATCGTATGAGATGACGAACCGTAACCGTCCACGTCTGTCGGCCAAGCGAGTGATGATGATGATGATGATGATGATGATGATGATTGTGATGATGATGATGATGATGATGATGATGATGATGATGATGATGATGATGATGATGATGATGATGATGGGAAACTGGCCTCTGGTTCATTGGCTAATGTATAAGAATGTACACTGTGAAGAACAAACTATTCAGAAAATATGAGTGTATATGTGCAGGATTTCTTAATGGATTAGTGCTTGCGTTCACGCTAAGCTTAGTAGACTGCAGATACAGGATTCAATGCGAGAGGCCACGCTTGACTTGCCGTACAGACTGAATCCACAACAAAACAGTTAAGCAAAGACAAGCAAAAAAGACTGCCCTCATAAAGAACAGCTAGCGCAAGAGAAGATGAATTGATAATCCCAAACAATCAAATTCAATACAGTTGAAGATGGAGAGATATGTTCATAGCGTTATCTTCAACATATGTTGTCTATGTTTAAGCCAACCCCCCTTCTTTGGGCGGAAATCTTTTATAGCGTTAGAAGAACTAAAATAAGCATTTTGCGGTTTCCGAACTTCGAACGTGTTTTGTAAGCGTGTGTCTCTTTTGTCGCATGGGGCGTGGTCTAGATTCATTTTGTGATGAATTTTCTGCTTGTGATTCTGTGCTTTTTATGGATCTTGAATATCTGAATGCGATGCATGTGTTCACAGGCGTGTTGCTACTTATTGGATTTTTGGTTATTTTACTGCTGTTTATTGTTTCTATTTACTATATTGGAATATGTTATATTGTTGTTTATGATATGACTATTTGTTAAATGGCTATTTATTATATGGCTATTTATTATAAGACTATTTATTATACTTCGCACAATCAAATCTCGTCTTGGACCAGGATATTTAAAACCAATGAACAAGTCCTTCAAGAAACAAATGAAGATCGTAAGCTGATTAGAGTCATTAGACTTAGACAGTTAAATTATTTTGGGCATGATATGAGAAGAAATAAATTGGAGAACTTGGTGACAGCTGGCAAGATCGAAGGGAAGAGACCAAGGGGAAGACCAAGAAGTAATGGCTTGGTCACGTGGCATGGTCGAGACAGGAACACTGAGCTGATCCACGACTCTGGTGATCGAGTGAGCTGGCAAAACATGACCGCCTACGCTTATCGGCATGACACATGATAAATAAAAATGTTTTGCATATCCTTTACAGGACATCGCTGTCAACATCAGCATCTTTCAGCTGTATGTTGATTTCTTGGCAAGATTACGCTCAGTAGTTTGCCATTGCTTTCTGAGCGGCCGGCTCATTATCCCGCAAATCACGAGAGCGGGTCGAACCGCTTCCAGTTCTCGCCTCGCTGCGAGACCCTGCGTGGATAAACGGGATTACGGAGAAAGTGGTGTAACCCCTCGGCCAGACAGACCGGCTGACACATGATGGATGGACTTATTATATTGCTATTTATTATACTGCTATTTATTATACTGCTATTTATTATGGTTATGTGTATTATATTGTGGTTTATTACATTGTGATTTATTTTATTACCATTTGTTATATTGCTATTTGTTATATTGTTGTTTAGTATATTGCTGTTTATTACATGGTTGTTTATTATAATGTAATTTATTATATTACGGTTTATTATATTGCCACAGGCAAAAATCAGCATAGACAACTAACAGTAGACTGCGCTGAGTTAAAAGCGAGCTAACGAAAAATAAATTATTTTCTATTTATTATATTGCAATGTAATATACTGTTATTTATTATATGGCTATTTATTATGATGCTGCTTATTATATTGCTGTCTTTTACATTGCAATTTATTATATCACTATTCATCATACTTCTATTGAGGTTGGAACTCTTCGCTGGCTTTTGAGGATGGGGACGGAGCGCTTATGGGAATGCCCCGAATGCTGTGATGTCAGTTCCTAGATCAATCAATCAATCAATCAATCAATCAATCAATCAATCAATCATACTGCTAGTTAGTATAATTGCTTCTTTATTCTGTTTTCTGTTTCTTGTATTATTATTTATTATATTTCTGCTTATTGTATTACTATTTATTATAATGGTATTTATTATGTTTATATATCATAATGCTATCTATGTTAGTACTGTTTATTACACTTATTATGATTATATTTGGACGGAGGGAACAGCAGAATCCATGGGAATGTCAATATATGAAGCCCATAACCGGGCACTCTCCCGCTGTTTATACTTCACCTCGACACCGCAAGGTACAAGAGGAACATGATGATATGAGATGAGATGATTCTATTTATTATACTACCATTTATATTACATTGCTATTTTTTAATGCTGTTATTTATTATATTTCTATTTATTCAATTGCTATTTATTATATTTATATTATTATATTGCCATTTATTATATCGCTACTAATTATGTTGCTATTAATGAGAATATTGTTGATTAAACTGATATTTATTACACTACGATTTTAATGCTGTTCATTATATTGCAATTTATTACATTGCTATTTATTACATTGCTATTTATTACATGGCTGCTTTGTATATGTTTATTATACTGTTATTTATTGCAATTTCATTTAATATGTTGCTGTTTATTACAATTTCATTTATTATACTCATATTTATTACACTGCCATTTATTATCTCAAGAGAGCAAGAGAGAGAGAGAGAGAGAGAGAGAGAGAGAGAGAGAGAGAGGACAGAGAGAGAGAGAGAGACAGTGAAAGAGGCTGGGGTGAGACGAGTGAGTAGCGAGAGGATCTTGAGGATACAACTGGTAGTGTTATGGGAGTAGTATTAGCAGCAGCACTAGTTGTAGCTGTAGTAAAATTAAATTTTCTGTAGCAATGGCGATGGTGTTTCTGGTGTTGGCATCAGCTGTGGTAGTATTAGTTGTGTAGCAGGAGTAGTAATTGTGGGTTTTGAAGCAGCAGCAACTTCAGTCGCAGGAATAAATGTTGTTATTGTTGTTGTTATTAAATTTTAAGACGCATCTTTGGACCCATTAGGGATACACAGAGTGGAGAGTGGAAAAGAAGAAGTAACAAAGACATTTATGATCTGTTTAAGTCCTCACTAATCACTGGAATCATGAAAGCTAATAGACTACAATGGCTGGGGCATATAGAAAGAATGGAAGATAATAGGGAAACAAAACTCGCTTACACTCAGGAAATAAATGACCGTAGACCCCGAGGTAGACCAAGAAGACGGTGGAGAGATAATATATATACAGGTCTACAAGCACTTGGAATCAGCGACTGGCAAGAGACGGTCCACCAGAGAGACGAATGGAGACGGGTTGTATCTGCAGCAAAGAACCTCAATGGCTCGGAACGCTGAAGAAGAAGAAGAAGAAGAAGAAGAAGAAGAAGAAGAAGAAGAAGAAGAAGAAGAAGAAGAAGAAGAAGAAGAAGAAGAAGAAGAAGAAGAAGAAGAAGAAGAAGAAGAAGAAGAAGAAGAATTGTTGTTGTTATTGTATAAAAATAACAGCATCAGTAACAGTAAGCGAAGACAACAACTGTGATGAGGAAGGAAGGAAGGAAGGAAGGAAGGAAGGAAGGAGAAAAGAATGGAGGAGGGGGAGGGAGAAGAAGAGGAGGAGGCGAAGACTAAGAAGCAAAAGAAGAACAAGAAGTAATACGGAGGAATAAAAGAAATAGAAAATCCTGTAATTATATTGACAATATTGCAAATTATCTTCACAGATTCACATCACCGATTACCCCATGTGTTGTGAGTCTAGTGGTATGCACAGTGACTATTATACTCTTCTAACACCACTAACGATAGATCCTCGTCGGGCTGTGTTGGTACGCAACTATACCAACTCTTATGCTCCAAAACACCTCTAGATCAAAATACGGACTGTGGAGACATCATCATCATGTCTCTTGCAAAGTGGCGGGGGCGTTCGTGTCTCTAAACAGATTGCAGACTTTGGTGTGGAGACACATGCAACTGTTCTCGCTGCTGTTCTTTGGCCAAAGCTCTAGTACTAATAATGCAAGATGAAGTCGGTCCGAATGCCTTTGGCAAAAGGGGTTAACGTCTTTCTCCATAATCCCGTATATTCTCGTGAGTAACATAACCTGCGCGAGAATCGGTAGCGGTTCTCGCCGCGCTGGTAACTTAGGGGTATGTGAGCCGTCGCTCAGAGAGCAATGGCAAACTACTGAGCGTAATTATGCCTAGTACACCAACAGCAGCTGAAAAATGCTGATGTTGAATGCAACATCCTGTAATGGATATGCAAAAAATAAAAATAATAATAATCATAATAATAAAGCTGGTTCTTGGAAAGTAAAGGTAGCTGGCGCCTTGCCGACCGCATCAGCCACTGAGTGCCGTTTGGTCTGTAAAAGTATTTCCAATGTGACTTCATCATCATCATCATGTGCCATGACGATAAGCGTGTGTGGTCATGTTTCGCCATCTCACACGATCACCACAATCGTGGATCAGCCCTGTGTTCTTGTCTCGATTAAGCCAAGCCATTCTTGATATTTATCTCTCTGCCTTTTTACTTACTAAACTAGGGGTGAACCCACACGCCTGTGTCCGGGAATTAGTGCTCTATCCGCGATGCCACAGCAGCTATGTATATTTAACTTCTTTCCCCCATTACTTGTCCTGTTGGCATGATAAATCACTGTGGTCAATCCCGACAGACTAAAGTTCACCGTGTCAAAGGGCATAAAAATGATTATCTCCATGGGATTTCAAAATACTTATCCCCGGTCGCAATCAGAAAATCCTCCTTTTATGTGTAACCGTCCGGCCGAACTTGTTCTCAAAAGAACGCCCAAACCCGTAGTTCGTCGAAGATCATAACCCATTAAGTGCTTGAAAGAATGGAGAATATATAAACATTCTAAGTTGAAAAGTTCAGGACAGAGAAATATGGCAAACATAAGCTTAACGGGAACACCGACGCTTATCGGGTATTATACGGTAGTCAAAGATTTATGACTATGTTAGGGGCGTCGCAGCAAATCAAATGAAATCATCGTTAGTGAACTTTCAGCTTTTGTTCTGTTGTTTTCTATCCACACGCAGTTAAAGAAAAGACGCTTTTATCATAAGTGAGAAACGGACACTTGACAACATAACAGCTGTGCCTGTGTGTATGCGTATGTGTCTGTTAATATGCTTATTGATGTGGATACATATGTTACACGGAATTATGGAGCTCAGGTTTACAATTTCGTTGTAGTGTTGGTCGTTAGTTAGTTGTTAGTTGTGGTTTCTACTTCATGGCAAAGGGTCACCCAATAATGCCCCGTTCCTGTGCCAGTGAATATCACACAAAATGCACCTCACTATCCCATGTGAAAAGTGGAACAGACAGTAGTCCTGAGAAATCAACACATGTTATATGTTCACATAATGCAGAAGAACAAGTATACAGAACAAGGGTGTTCACATAATACAGAACAACAATGTTCACAAAAACCAGAGGACTAACAATGTTCACACAATACAGAAGAACGATTATGTTTACATAATACAAAAGAACGACAGGGTTCACACAATACAGTAAAACAACAGTGTTCATAAAAAAGTCTTAAAAGTCGAGAGGATCGACTTCATTGCCCCGGGTTTTATCCCATATGGCTCGGTCTCTTTCGGCAGGATGGCCTGCCGAAAGCATAGCACAAAGCACGAACTCCATAGCTCCAGCGACGACCCCCAGGAGTCTCAGGGAAAAATGCATTGGTGAGCCGAAAGACGTAGCCGGGAAACGAACCCACAACCTTCGGAGCGCGAGCCAGATGGCTTGACCCTTCGCCACGGAGACTCCCACAACAATACATAATACACAGAATACAGAAGAACAACAGTGTTCACAGAATACAGAAGAAATACCGTGTTCACAGAGTACAGAAGAACAACAGTGTTCACAGAATACAGAAGAAATAAAGTGTTCACAGAGTACAGATGAAGAACATTGTTCATGCAATACAGAAGAACAGCAGTGTTCACGCAATACAGAACGACAATGCTCACAGAATACAGAAGAAAAGAAGTGTTCACAAAATAAAGAAGAACTCCCATGTTCACTGAATCCAGCCTAATCTTAATGTGTATAATACCTCCAACTTCCAACCTATAACAATTATACAGAGAGAGAGAGAGAGAGAGAGAGAGAGAGAGAGAGAGAGAGAGAGAGAGAGAGAGAGAGAGAGAGAGAGAGAGAGAGAGAGAGAGAGAGAGAGAGAGAGAAGAGAAGAGAAGAGAAGAGAAGAGAAGAGAAGAGAAGGAGACGCTCAAGCTACAACTCTCCGAACCAGGACCTAGGGTGAAGCCAGCCAAAGAGGCCCAAGTTTCGAGGCAAGAAATAGGGTGTGTGTTTGATAACCACATTGATAAGATGGATGACTCATTGGCAATCTCGTTACAGGTGCTTTCATGACAGTGGCGTAACAATGAGGACCGTCCCGGGGGAGTTTACCTCTCCTTCTGGGTCCTCCCTCGAGTGAAGAGCATTGCACTTAGTGATGCCGTGGGAGCGGATTCAACCCCTACACAGGTCAGTTGCACTAAAGTGTTGACATTTCGTTTTTGACTGGGGGACGAAAATTACAAGTACATCAGAAGTCGGAGTAGGTCCGCCTGATGGTGTGGGACCCTGGTAATAGGGAAAGCTAATCCACAAGCACAAATCAGTCCAGCGAACTAGAAGTAGTGGTATGTGATGTGTATGGACTACGTATGGACTACACACAACCTCTCTAGTTCCGACGTCAATGTGCTGTCTTCAGCATTCATTTGTGTAAGGTTTATTTCCTAGGGACTGGTTCCATTCATTATCATCTTTATAATCATCATCACATGCCTTGCAAAACAACGTAGATGTTCATGTCCCTCCACATATCTTGGCGTTTGTACAACTTTGCTCTCACCGAGGACCGCCGAATAATCTCTCTGTCTCTTGCCAAGAAAACGCCGTTGGAACTACATCGGCCATGTACTCAGAATGGACAAAACAAGACTCCCCAACCAAGCCCTCATATGGTCACCGGTAGGGAAAAAAAACGGGGAAGACCAAGAGAGACCCTGCGTAGAACCATCATCAGAGAAGGCTCATTCAACGGCCAAGTAAACATCCAGGATCTACAACAGGTAGCAGCGAACCGCCAGACATGGAGAGCTATGACTTCTGCGCTATGCGCCGCACTGGGCTCAAGAGGAAAGCCTAACTAACTTGCCATTCCTCCCGCATCGTGCGTCTTCATGCAGGAGGTGTCTGCAATGTCCTGTGTCCTTTTTCCACATCTGTTTCTTATTTCGAATAACGTAATGTGGAGAAAGATCCCTGCCAAGTAACCATTGAGGTTATAGACAACGTATGAGAAATAACAGTATTGATATTGACTGCCACTCATAGAAATAGAGGAAAGAGGAAGAGATTAGAGGACACTCTGGTCTAGTATAGTAAAGTTTCCTTGGTCACTCCATGAGGCATACCGGCATTTAGTGCTACTCATATAGCTTTATAGATAATTCAGCTTGGACGGGTGCAGTGGTGTGTATATCACCCGCTCGCTTTTACTTCCCAAAACGTGTTTCTGGTACTCATTTAGGAAGTATCGATCTGGGAGCCCAGATAAGATTTAGAAGTCCTCGCTGTTATAAATTCGAACTCCTAACCACGGGGCTCCCAGGCCAGCAATCTAGCCAGTACACCACCGCGGCTCTCTAACCTTTACATTAATTGATTGCCCCGAAGCAATTTCTTGCTATGAGTCTGTGGTGTGATAGCTCCATCACATCTTGTCGGCCTGAAAGTTAAAAGGGAAATAAATCGTTACCTCGCTTTGGCAAGCGCCGAGCCCAAGTGTAGACCCGCGTCCGACCCTGCTCATGATATTATCAGAGCAGTTCACTATTCACTAAACTGAGGATAGGAGGAACAGGCATAAAATGCAGTCACTTGCTGTGGGACCAGCCTCGTCTTACAGATGCGGAAACTGTGACAGAGATTGTCACTCTCGCATTGGACTACAGTCACCAGCGGTGCTGTTAGGTATCTCCCCACAGCGGCACACAAGGCACCAGGGCCGGGTTATATACTGGCCAAGACCTATTGACGCGTCCTCGTCGAGCGTCCTGGGCAACAGGTCCCTTCGGGGTCCTGGCTGAAGTCAATAGGATCGCCGATTCCTCCGAAGTCGGAGAGTGTCTGCCTGTACGGCGAGGAACCACCAGTCTGCACACCAATAAGCCAGACATGGGACAACGGATACTCACGCAAACCTCAGGTCCTGTATGACATCACACTGATGTTGGACAACAGGATGCCTTCATCCGACATACAGGACTTCACGTTGGAGCTCAAGCCAACGAACACAAGCAAGCAAGCATACAGGACTGAAAGGGGACTACTACTACTACTACTACTACTACTACTACTACTACTACTACTACTACTACTACTACTACTACTACTACTACTACTACTACTACTCGCTGTTCACTTCGCTAATAGTATCCCCCTACCCCCTTCCCACCTTAAGCTAATCACAAGCTGGAAAATGACCCGGGCACCTGGAACAAACACCACTGCTGGTGAAACAAAGGATACCACGCCCACATATCGCTACGCCACTGACTCTCTTGGTCACAATGTAAGAGAGTGTAGGGGCATGTAAGCAGGGCGCGTGTGCGTGTTTGTACGCGCCTGTGTGTGTCTTTCACTCGATGAGAATCTGGAAAGTTTGCTTAAGACTGATAAGCAGTGTGTTGTTGAGATTGTTTTCTTCGCCGTAGTAACTTGCAAATATGCTCTAAGTTGACACTCCTCAATTTTCTCGCCCCCCCCCCCCCCCACACAAAAAAAAAAAAAAAACACCAAAAGTGGGCAATGTTATCATCAAGAGTTTCTTTAAATAACAACAGCAGCATTTGCTTAACCTCTTTTTTGTATTTGTGGAGTGCCTGGATACTTTAAACACCGCCATGGCAAGACTAATCCTTTAGATAAAGACCTAACTGTTAGCACTGAATGTGAATGTGAGAAAGGGAGCCTTTTGCACGCCTTAAGGCGAATTAGACATGTGATGTTATAACCATATTTTATAGGCTGAAAGGAACACGTGAGTGTGTGGTTAGTGGGTGTGTGGTCAGTGGGTGGGTGGTCAGTAGATGTGTGGTCAGTGGGTGGTGTGGTCAGTGGATGGTGTGGTCAGTGGATGTTGTGGTCAGTGGATGGTGTGGTCAGTGGATGTTGTGGTCAGTGGATGGTGTGGTCAGAGGGTGGTGTGGTCAGAGGGTGGTGTGGTCAGTGGATGGTGTGGTCAGTGGATGGTGTGGTCAGAGGATGGTTTGATCAGCGGATGGTGTGGTCAGTGGATGGCGTGGTCAGTGGTTGGTGTGGTCAGTGGATGGTATGGTCAGTGGATCATATGGTCAGTGGATGGTATGGTCAGTGAATGATGTGGTCAGTAGGTGGTGTGGTCAGTCAGTGATGTGGCCAGTGGATGGATGGTCAGTGGATGGTATGGTCAGTGGATTGTATGGTCAGTGGATGGTATGGTCAGTTGATGGTGTGGTTAGTCGGTGATGTGATCAATGAATGGTGTGGTCAGTGGATGGTGTGGTCAGTAGATGGTGTGGTCAGTAGGTGGTGTGGTCAATGGGTGGTATGGTCACTGGGTGGTGTAGTCAGTAGGTGGTATGGTCAGTGGGTTGTGTGGTCAGTGGGTGGTGTGGTCAGTGTGTGGTATGGTCAATGCGTGGTATGGTCAGTGTGTAGTATGGTCAGTACCACGCCGGCCGCCTTTACATCGCAATATTTTCTAGGTACCCATTTTAGGCTCTGTCGGCCTGGGAGCCTGGGTGCTGTTGGTTTCTCGGGACTGCTGTCTGTTCCACTTGTCACATGGGACAGTGAGGAGCATTTTGTGTGATATCCACTGGCACAGAAACGGAGCATTAAGGGGGACCCTTTGCCTTGAAGACGGAACTGCGACTAACGAATAACGACTAATTGTGTCATTTAACCCCCCCCCCCCCTCTCCTTCCACCTCCCTACTCTCCATCTCCAACTCAGTTCACTCGTCATTTTCGTCGTCGTTAGCTTCACGAATGCCAATCTACGTCCTTCTACTTCTATAAGTGCCAAACAATACATCTGAATATATCTATGAGCTGGCTTTGTGGTCTAAAGGGGGTTCCCCAATAGATATTTGCCTTACGTCTGGCTTGCGCTGTCTCCTTGATTGGACACCGTTCAGGAAAGTACTAACTTGTGTAGTTCGTATTTTAGAAATATCTTTTATTGTTTCGTTCTTGTTCCTCCGTTGATGAAGACTGGTGTCGTAACGTTTTCCTGTATGTGTCTGTGTTAAATGATTTCTTCATCCGTCGAGCTACTCGTTTATATTTTGTGTTTTTAATCTGACTCATACCTGGCGCCTACTTTAATGTGTGACCCCCCCCCCCCCCCCCACAAAGGCCAATTTGAGCCTCGGTAGCGTAGTGGCTCGATACTCGCATGTCGATCAGAAGGTTAAGGGTTCGATCCGAGGTAGGGGTAATTCAAATTTATCCAAATTGACTTGGACACTAAGGTCGACCGGGTCTAAAACAGACATCACATGTGCAGGACGTGGCGATTCCTTGGGTGAGCCTTGTACCAGAGCGCTGTGTGTCGACTCTGCAACTATGAAAGCCTCCTTGGATGGCGGGGAATGCCCATGTTCTGCCCCTGCCTTCCCTTGAGAGCTGACCGGGATGTCTTCGCCCGTTCTAACTTCACCAGCTGGAATGTGGTTAATACCACAACAGTGAGAGTCGAATGTCCTCCGAAGGTTTATCCGGTCAATAAAAGCCCGCAGAAGTCGGATGTTTCGACCGAAAGGCGCAAGTATCGCAGCTCTGCTGTAAACAGGCACAACGGAACTACGTCCGAAAAATACCCACTCCGGATGAACGCAGCAGAAGAAGAAAACAGACATTAAGAATGTCTTTGGAGAAAAAGGCGGTCGGCGTGACATTGACATCATCACCAACCGAGTGCCGACTGCTCTATAGAAATATGGGTTTGGCACTAAATGCCCAATGCGTCTTAAGTCGTGAAATGTGTCCTTTACAATTTTCAGGTCCTGTTTTCAGATGTCACTTTCAGTCCTGGCGTAGATTGGTGTCCTTCCTCTATTACGTTGTAAAGTTCAAGACACGGAAATTTAGGAGATAGCTGTTTATGGCTGTCGTGAAATTCCATGAAGTCGGAAACCGGATCTGTTAGTTCATTAGTTGATTTCATTGTCGTACTTTAGTTCCTGGAGCAATTCGTGTAGGTTTTATGGCGGGTTTATTGCATGCAGTTATATCACGTGCTACGTCTCTCTCTCTCTCTCTCTCTCTCTCCTCTCTCTCTCTCTCTCTCTCTCTCTCTCTCTCTCTCTCTCTCTCTCTCTCTCTCTCTCTCTCTTTCTGTGTGTGTGTGTGTGTGTGTGTGTACATGTGTGTTTAGTGTTTATATACATAAGAAGATAAGTTAATTGTTGTAAATATGTTACAATGCAATGTGTGTGTGTGTGTGTGTGTGTGTGTGTGTGTGTGTGTGTGTGTGTGTGTGTGTGTGTGTATCTGTAAAGAAAAGAAGGTTAATATTTGTAAATCTGTGTCTTAGGATTTGGGAATTGATCCCTTTGCGCTGATTTAGATGGTAAGATGCGTCGACCGTTGAGAAAGGAATGGCAACATAAGAAACGTATAACTGCCTAGAAAATCATAAACAGACAATAAATAGCTAAGTTCTGCAAAGGACATCCATTAACTTTTTTTGTTTTTAAATTAAGCTAAATAATGAATGGGAGGAATCAGTGTTAAAAGACACGATATATCATTACAATAAAAATAAAAAAATAAAAATTAACGATAAAGATCTTAATGCTTGGTATACATAATTACAATAAAACTACCGAAACAGATCTTAATGTTGGCTTTTTTTTTTTTTTTGGCATATCCTTTACAACCCCCCGAGGTAGACCAAGAAGACGGTGAAGAGATAATACATGTACAGACCTACAAGCACTTGGAATCAACGACTGGCAAGAGAAGGTCCACCAGAGAGACGAATGGAGACGGATTGTATTTGCAGCAAAGAACCTCAATGGCTCGGAAAGCTGAAGAAGAAGAAGAATATCCTTTACAAGACATCGCTGATTTCTTGGCAAGATTATGTTCAGTAGTTTGCCATTGCTTTCTGAGCGGCCGGCTCACATACCCCGTAAGTTACCGATGCCGATTCGAACCACTGCTAATTCTCACCGTCATCACGTCACCGACGAGAGTATACGAGATTACGGAGAAAAGTCATAACCTCTAAGCCATGAAGCCGGCTAATGTTGGCTACATAAGCATAATACAAATGATGGACAAAGTCGCTTGGTCTCTGCATGAAAGCATTTCAAACTGACTTTCCAGTATGAATGTGAGAGTTTGAAACTGCTGTTGTGGATTAAATAAATGTTTTGCATATCCTTTACAAGACATCGCTGTCAACATCAGCATCTTTCAGCTGATTGTTGATTTTTTGGCAAGAGTATGCTCAGTAGTTTGCCATTGCTTTCTGAGCGGCCGGCTCACATACCCCGTAAGTTACCGATGCGATTCGAACCACTGCTAATTCTCACCGTCGTCACGTTACCTACTAGAGTACACGAGATTACGGAGAACAGTCAGCTAACCTCTAGGCCAGGAAGCCGGCTGTTGTGGATTAGTGTTCACTAAAAAATAAAGAAGTATCCCGAAGCAGTTTACTGCTATGGAAGTGTGATGTGATAAGCAAACTGCGTTCACTAACCATAAGCTACAGATCATCTTCATTATGTGCCATGCCGATAAGCGTAGGCAGTCATGTTTTGTCACCTAACGCGATCACTAGAGTCGTGGATCAGCTCAGTGTACTTGTCTCGACCATACCACTTGATCAAGCCATCCAACTATTTATTTCTCTGCCTTCCCCTTATTCTTTTCCCCCCCCCCCCCCCCCCCCAATCTTGCCAGTTGCCACCAAGTTTTCCAATTTATTTCTTCTCGTAACGTGTCCAAAAAAAAAAAAAAAAACTGTCTACGTCTAATTTCTCTAATCAGTTTACGGTTTTCAATTGTTTCTTGTAGGACTTGTTCATTGGTTTTTCTGTCTGTCCATGGTATTCTTTGCATTTTCCTCAGAAACCACATTTCCACTGCCAACAGTTGCCGTCCCACAAAAACAAATCCGAAAGTACTACTATAATAAGACAATAAAATACGATGAAAATAGAAATACAACATACAGATAAATCAGCTAAGATAAATTGAAAGGAGCTAAAAACACAAAATTTGCTATAATAAAACACAAGACAGTGGGGAAAATAAAGACAGTGTAGCTTGAAACAGAACAAAACACAATAAGACGAGGAAAAGCACGGAACGTTTGATAAGCCAGCAGAAAACAAGAATCATAACAGATGGAATGAACATATCGCGTCGCCGTTTCTGCAGCGACTCCAGCACAAACAGACGGTGCATTTGTGCTCAACCATAACACTCCAAGCATCGTAAAACTACTCCGATAATGACCTCTTCGGCCTCTTTGGCCTACAAGAGGCCCTGCTATGGTCATCAACCGAGGAGGTGAGGCGAGGCTGAGATACTGATAATGATTGCGGGAGAAGCTTTAGGGTTTGTGAGGTGTAGCAGATATAAAGTGCATCTGTGGGTGTATATTTGTTGAGTGCTGGTTGTGTGGTGTTTCAGTGTGTGGGGTTGAGGGCAGGTTCAGGGTGTGGGATGCAGCGGGTATTGGTTGCATGGGGTTTTGATGTGGGGGTTTTAGGTAAGTGGGTATTGGATATGTGGGACGTGGATGTGTGGTATTTGAAAGTATGGGATACGATGTGTGGATTTTAGATATGTGGAAACAGAAGAAGAACAACAATATTCTCACAATACAGAAGAACAACAATTTCACACAATACAGAAGAATAACAATGTTCTGCGGGGTGTTAGATATTTTTTGTTTCGAAACGTTTGACTGTTCTTTCGGCGAAACATCGGAATATTCTGTGTTCTTTTGTCGAAAATTCACAATATCCGACTTTTTTGTTTGTTTTAAGCAGAAACATTCGATTGTGTTCTTTTATCGAAACTTTTAAATGTCTTCTTTCGTCGAAACGTCGCATTATTCGACTGTGTTGTCTATTCGAAACGCATGACTGTGCTCTTTCATTGAAACGACGCAATATTCGACTGTTCTTGATTCGTAACGTTTGACTGTTCTTCTGTCGAAGCATGGAATTATATATGATGTTTCAGCCTGCTTTCTGCCGGTCTCCCTGGTCTAGGTGTTACACGACTTTCTCCGTAATCCCGTATACTCTCGTGAGTAACGTGGCGTGCGCGAAAATCGGTAGTGGTTCTCTCAGCTTCGGTAACTTACGGGATATGTGAGCCGGTCGCTCAGAAAGCAAATGGCAGACTACTGAGCGTAATCTTGCCAAGAAATCAACAATAAGCTGAAAGATGCTGATGTTGACAGCGATGTCCTGTAAAGGGTGTGCGACAAACAAACAAAAATTCTAGTCACATTCAAACACAACTTGTCTTCCATCACAAGACAACCCTAGCGAAGGTCACCAGGTAGAGGAGCGAGAAGGTTCTCGATGGCCCTTTCTAAATACAGACAGCATAGTTCTTTCGTCGAAACATTGGAATATTCTACTATGTTCTTTTGTCGCAGCATCGAAATATCCCAAAGTGTTTATTACTTTCAGCAGAAGCGATCAATTGTGTTCTTTTATCGAAACTTTTGACTGTCTTCTTTTGTCGAAATGTGTCAATATTCGACTGTGTGGCCTCGATTCGACTGGTTTGACCATGTTCTTCTGCAGAAACGTTGAAAAATACTTGCTGTTTAAGACTGATTTCTAGTCGCGAAAACCAAAACTTGTCTCCCATCACTAAACAGACCCAGCGAAGGTCATCAGGTAGAGAAGCGAGAAGCCACTCGATGGCCGTATCTAAATACAGACAGCACTGTCTGAGGGAAAGGGCAAGAGTTTCTCACAGGCCCTCGTAGAAGTGGGAATTCTGGAGTATCTGGGTTGTAAAACGGCAGTACTTCAGACCATAGAAGTGTCACCAGGGCCAGGTGCTTCATGGTTGTTATCTAGACACGATAAGTGAGGAGAAGCCGCGATCCCTGTTCCCGGCGTTCCTGGTGTAAGGCGGGCCACCATCTTGTGATTTGTGTTCTGGCGGTGATGTCAGGAATGTTTGGAAATTGGCGAGTCCGTCAAAGGAACAAAATCATGACTGAGTGGATATAGTGCGTTCGATGTTAAACATCCGGTGTGGTGATGCCGAGATCGTTAGTTCAACTCATACACAGATCAGCTGGATTAACATGTTGACTTCTTGTCCTTGACTTGGGAACGTAAATTACAAGTACTTCAGAAATTGTTGTGGTTCGTCTGATGGCGAGGGGCACTGGTACTAGGGAAAGCTAAGCCACAGGCAAAAAAATCAGTCCTTTAAAGCCTTAAAGCTGGCAAAAGGATCCTTTACATTACTTTATTTAAGTAGCATACCCGTCTTCATCTTCTTCCTTGTTCCTCATTCCAGGAAGTGACACCGGCACCTACCTACACCAGCGGTCAATGTGTCCGAACTCTTAACATATTCTTCAGTGATGTTCCCTTTTCAGGATCTGCGATGCCTGGCGTGGTCAGAGGGTGCATAGTTCAAGCAGGAGCTATATGTCCCACATATGCACCGTGTACCTGAAGGCGACGATGGATTTCATCCTGACAACATTTTTACAGATATATCATAGCTAATGACCCGAACTCTGAAGAAATGACTAACCGTGCTCTCACATCAAGTGGAGGAAATAATAACAAGCAAAAGCACCGGCTGCTTCATGTGGTAAATTTCGCATAGATCCACATGAAGTCAATAGTGTTTTACATCCGTGCTGAATCTCAAATTATCGATATCAAAGCGTTCCCGCAGATGCTAACCCAAATAAACACCAACCCAGGAAGTTGACCTAAGTCAGATTCATATTGTAAATCAAATATTATTTCAGTAGTGTCCATGTTCAACGCGACTTCGAGACCTGCCGTGTATAGATGCAGAAATCATTATCACTGTTTGCTGAGGTGTTTACACGATCCGGAACGATAGGTGTTGTTCAGGCATGAGTGAATCCCGAGGGGAACGCCAACCAGCGCGTCTCCACATTGCAATAGCCCATGCGCGTGCGGGGTGAAGTTGATTCGGTGAATCTGCAGGGCGTGCGTGGAACAACTGACCAACGTACGGGCAACCAAGCGGCGGGAATCTGGATACAATGTGAAACAGGAGCAGGTGGGGTACAAGGGACGGGTTAGTTTTGAGCTGGTTTGTAAACGGTCATTTTATTTGTATAGGCAGCACAGGACTATCATTCTGAGCCGGTGATGGACCCTAATTATAACTTCTCCTTGACGTTGAACCGGGTAGGAGTAATTGTGAAGTCCAATCGAATTGTATAGGAATATCTCAAATAAGTAATAAAATGTTCCAAAATAGATTACACAATGAGAATATTAGAGCGGTGCACGAACTTCGTGACACCAGTGAGGACCCAAATAAGTGTGGGTCGGTTGGTTAGATGGTTGGTTGGTTTGATTGTTGTTTGGATGGTTGGTTGATTGAATGGATGGATGGATGGATGGTTGGTTAGTTGGTTGGTGTAATCTCTGAATTCGATACATTTTCGTTCTGATCGCAACTTTTTGAAAAGGACAGGCAACATTGTTTGTACAAGACCATTAAGTGCTTTTATTTAATTGGGTGACGAGGATTACACACACGCACTTCTGGAGTCGGTCTGTATCAAATCGCATGTATTGAACAATAATTGTCTGTCTATGAGTCTACATGTGCTGTGTTGAGACACGACCTGGCTACAATCTTATAACGCTCTCAGTTGATGTGCAGTTCCAGCTTGACACTGTGTATCATTATGTGGGTGTGTATGTATGCGGTTGTGTGTTTGCGTTGTTGTTTATGTAGTGGTAAATGTACACTTTACATAACAAACACGCACAAGGGTACTCACCATTTTTTCATTGACAAAAAGAGTATCACCAGCAGGAGAGAACACCTGAGAACACAAATGGAATGTAATTAAACACTATCCTATCTCCAAATGTTTGCGTACATCTACATATATACGTGCACATACATACCTACCTATCTACCTATTTACTCTCCTACCTACCTACCTACCTACCTACCTAACTATCTACCTGTTTACTCTCCTACCTACCTACCTACCTACCTAACTATCTACATGTTTACTTTCCTACCTACCTACCTAAATATCTACCTATTTACTCTCCTATCTACCTACCTAACTATTTACCTATTTACTCTCCTATCTACCTACATAAATATCTACCTAGTTACTCTCCTACCTACCTACCTAATTATCTATCGATTTACTCCCCTACCTACGTACGTGTCTACCTACCAAAATACCCCCCCCACCCCCACTCACCCACCCACCTACCTAGCAGTCTGCCTATTTACTCTCCTACCTATCTACCTTCGTACCTACCTACATGCCTACCTACCTGCCTACCTACCGATCTACTTATTTACTCTATGTATCTACCTACCTACGTGCCTACCTACCTACATACCCACCCACTTACTACCCATCTACCTACCTACCTACCAACCCATCTACCTATATACCAACTTATACCTACGTACGTGCCTACCTACCTGCATGCCTAACGATCTACTTATTTACTCGTCTATTTATCTACCTACCTTCGTACGTATATACGTACCTACCTACCTACATACCCACCCACTTACATACTTATCTACCTACCTACCTACACACTTACATACCAACCCATCTATCTACCTACCCACTTACATACCTATCTACCTACCAGCGGCCTCACGACCTATACCATGCGATTCCCAACTGCCGTTCGATGTTTCACACATGAAACGTGCACACCATATCTCTTTTTTCTTAGACCTTATCCGAGATGTTTAGGTTTCCGACCTCACTACCCAAAATTAGTTAGTCGTCAAATTACTCTCACTGCACATCGAACCATGCAGTCCGGAAGTTCTCGCAATCCCTCTTCAATATCTCCCTCAGCGAGTAGCGGTCGACGAGTTCTGTGTTGGTTGATTATTCTTCTTTGTTCCCTTGCAGAGTCCTTTTGTCTGGCTTCACCCCTTTGGAATTGATGTTCTTCCGCACCGGAAGATTAACAGCGAGGATTCATATCCTTTCAGCGACATCGACGCCTAATTACAACACATCAACTGTAAAGTTTGTAAATTAAAAAGTAGGTAAATGGACCAAATCTCCTTGGCCTAGGTGTAACGTCTTTCTCCGTAATCGTGAGTAAAATTCTCCGTAATATTCTCGTGCGTAACGTAACCTGCGCGAGAATCGGTAGCGTTTCTCGCCGCGTTGGTAACTTATGAGGTATATGAGCCGGCCGCTCAGAAAGCAATGGCAAAGAATTTCCAAGCAAGACTATTCCAAGCAAGGGATTCAGACAAGTACCTTTAATTAGTTTAATATTGTCATAGTGTGTTTCATGTAGGTTTGTGTTGGTTTGTATTTGTTTGTCCTGTGCTGACGAAGGCTTTGGCCGCAACGTCCAATTTGTCTCTTGTAGTCGTGTTTTAGTAAAGCTCACAATCTACTTCTCGTTTGTTGGGTGATTCGTAATCTTGCCTAGTACATTAACAGCAGCTGAAAAATGCTGATGTTGACTGCAACGTCCTATAACGGATATGAAAAAAAAAAATGGACCAAAAGGGAGGTAAGTATACATAGTATAGCTGCCAATGGTTTTGGACATTTGGTAAACACTACAACCTGGATATTCTCCCCTGTTTCTGAATCACCTGGGGACACGGCCGTGGCGTGACAGCATTATACCGAAGGGCAATATTATTTGCGTGTCAGAATAATACCCCAGGAAGGATATAAATATGCCACATTAAGACTCACCACCCGCCGGTAGGTCTCACTACGCTCTCACTTTATTTACTCTGACTTCAGATGGTCTTATTTATGAAGATAGCTTTGTGTGTCCGCATTAGTGTGTGATGATTGATGGCACTGGTTTGTTTCCCTTGGAAGAGTTATCGTTATTTGGTTTGTTTTTTTAGCTAATTTATAATTTATGAATTGGAAAACCCTTTGACGCCACTAAGACGGATCATAAATAAACACAAGTATTGTTTGGCGCTCACAGAAGTAGAGAAAAGAAGCAGGAATTTGACGCTTTAAGCAACATAAAAATTAAAAGCTATAGTTGCCGACCAGGATTCGAACCTGTCACCTCTCAATGACGACAGCGCCTTGCTGTAGATTAGGTGCGAATTCCAGTAGGCAAATATAACTTTACATTGTTATCTTGTCTAGTGCGTCCTATACTGGCCAGATATCTGAGAGCGGAGGATCACTCGCTGCTCGGTCTTTGGGCTAAGACGATCACGTGACATATAGGGTCGTGGGGACCTTTGGGGCAGCTGTGGCCCATGTAGGAACCACGAGAACTTACATATAAAGCAAAAAAAAAAAAAAAGCAAAAACAAAAACACACAAAACAAACAAAAATAAAACAACCCTAATCATAATCAGGTGATGCTGGACGGGCGGAAAAAAAACATCGTAATTCCACATACTGATTTCAAAACACAACTGTGGGAGATTTGGCAGCAGACCACTGTACATTGGTTTTCATGTAAATGAATGAGTGCCGGTAGTTTAAAAATCAATGGCAAACTACTCAACGTAAACTTAAAGGAAATCACAAACATTCAAAACAGAAAAAACGATCAAGTAATGTGTAGGTAATTGCATCATTTCATGAATGTAATATATCATATGGAAATGAATATAAGTGTTGTATTCGTAAATATAACGGAAAATATGCAATGCATCTTGTAAATACATACGGTTTATAAAGGTTTACAAAATAATTGGCCATGTCTTTTGGTTATTATCGGTCACCACCACTAGCTCTTAAAGGACCAGATAGAGCCGAAGGCCCAAATGTACACCGAAATGACCCATGATATTTCCGCTGAGAAAATTAGTACCAGAAATAGTTGTTGATATCTGCTCTACATCTTCGTGTTCTTATTGATGTTATTATAGTAGTAGTAGTAGTAGTAGTAGTAGTAGTAGTAGTAGTAGTAGTAGTAGTAGTAGTAGTAGTAGTAGTAGTAGTAGTAGTAGTAGTAGTAGTAATGGTTGTTGTTGTTGTTGCTGCTGTTGTTGATGTTGTTAAAAGAAGAAGAAGACGAACGTGGATGAGAAAGAAGAAGAAGGATGTTGATAATGAAGCAGAAGAAGAAGAAGAAGAAGAAGAAGAAGAAGAAGAAGAAGAAGAAGAAGAAGAAGAAGAAGAAGAAGAAGAAGAAGAAGAAGAAGAAGAAGTCTACGATGATGATGTTGACGAAGATAATGATGAAAATGCTAATGAACCCAGTGTGCGAACAACATACGTCTTCCACCCATCCCAAACAAACTAATTACTTCACATCGAGGAAACAGCACCATTGACACACACCAACATACTACAAAATGGCATCAGACACCAGGGCGATCATCAGACGACGCTGAATCAACAACGCTATGTAATCATATTTACTTTGATAGTCTATGGGTTTCCCAGTGCTAAGCATTCTGTTGGCTATATACAAGCGTGTATACAAACTTCTAGACAGTAACATGTAAAACTAGTTGTTTATGCAAACCTGTACACAGTGACAGGCAGAGGTAGCAGTTTACACAAACGTTTAGACAGTGATATGCAGAGCTAGCAGTTTACTAACATTTTCAGACAGTGACATGCAGAACTGCAGTTTACGCAAACTTTTAGACAGCGTAATGCACAACTGGCAGTGTGTGGAAACTTATACACAGTGCAAAGACATGCAGAACTAGCATTTTATGCAAACTTCTACACAGTGACATTTAGAACTAGCAGTTTATGCAAACCTCTACCTCGGTGACATGTAGAACCAGCAGTTTATGCAAACCTCTACACGGTGACATGTAGAACTACCCAGAAACTGTGCCCAAGGACACTCACACTGCGACATAAAACTGCCATGTCACAGCCGTAATTCCAAGCCCCTTTCTGGATACAGCAATCACAGCGGTGGACCAGTTACTGCTCTTTGTTTGGTAATAATTTCTCGTTGGCTCGTGTAGGTATGGTAAGCTCTTGGAGTTTAATAACCCTTCCCTTTGGAATCCAAGTGACATAAGTGCATCCGGTTTAGCTCCACCTGACTAGGGATCTATGCATAGATCGGCAGGCCGTCCGCCAAGAGCATCGCAAAAGCACGAACTTCGTAGCTCCATACCCCTAGCTAGTTGCATACCCTTTACAGGATGTCGCAGTCAACCCCAACATTTTGGGCTGTTTGTGATTTCTTGGCAAGTTTACGTTCAGTAGTTTCCCATTGTTTACTGAACGACCGGCACACATGCCATTGTATTAACAACACCAATGCAAGGCTGTCTTCTTCCAAATCCCCCGCAGCTGTGTTTCAAACGTGGTATGCGGGATTACGAAATGTGTCCGTAACCCCTTCGACACAGAGCCGGAGAAGAAGAAAACTGCACTCCCAGTCTGAACAATGAATTCAGAAAACGAACGCATCATCTTAGCAAACTACAGAACCCATAATCATCTAGAACATCAACCTAGTGTTGATCTCCACGTCCTGTAAAGGACATACAACATAACAAAAAAGGTCAAATAACAAATACGCAAACACATAGGGCGGAAATAATTCTAACACGCACCAAGACGTCATGAAAAAATAAACACCGCCTTTAATAACCCCGAGGAATCTGCCACTCGTTTCGTGTTCCTATTTCAGCTCTTGTCAAAGCCTCGTTAATTTACCAAACTGTAACCTTTATTTAATCACTGCCCCGCAAGTGTTACTCTCAAACTCGAAGAATGAGCTCCACTTATCTGTGGAACCATTGGTCGGTTAGAAATTAGGATCTAGGGTATCCCAGATCGTGTCAGTGGGGACCTTTATGAGAACCTTAAGTGGCATTTATGACAAGTTGACTGTGTCACGAATACTGCCCCACTGCGCCTCTGTCTCAGGCGCCCACTGGTATTGGCGTGGTGTCAATGGTGAATTGGTTTCTTAGAGGTCAGCTCTTTATACACACTGGGGGACTTCAGCGTATGACAGTGTGTCAGGGCCGTGTTCTTGGGTGATTTATGGGTGTACGGCCGATTTATCTTGTTCTACACACAGTCCGGTCGTAGTCAGATATGACCGAGCTACTGTATGATAGTAGTCGGTACTACCAGCTTTCTGTTAGTGCTGAAGGTTGGGCTGTGCTCACCAAACCCAAACCCAACATCGTGCTAACGGCTTCGGACGGAGGAGTGCAAGTTGGAAGGCACAAGCTTTACCCTAGCACGAAGAACTGCAACCTAAAGACTAAATGTCATGGCAGGGCAGACCAGCCCTAAACCTTGGTCGGCAACTGGTCTAGGATGGAAGCTCCGACATGCGGACAGTTAGAGTACTGCTTTGCTGACCCGGCAGCTTCTGCAGCTTGTCATGTTCCAGACGTATTGGTGTTACTTTTCCTCCGGAGTAACCTAGGCAGACGGAGGAAATGTTCATGCTGCATTGACAACACAAGGTCTATATATTTAGCTCGGGCTTTATGCTATTTTGTACAAACTATCGTCTGTCAAGACAAGGTGCCAGTTACACAAAGAAGTGTATATCATGCGTGGAACGGTGACTGCAGCCAGAAGCTATTTCTTGTGCTATTTCCTACCAACCAACTAACTAATCAACCTACCTTCCTATCTACCTACCTACCAACCAACCAACCACCCAACCTACCAATCAACCAACCAATAAACCAACCTACCTATCAACCAACCACCCAACCTACCAATCAACCAACCGAAGGCGAGACTTTACAGACTGACCGACCAACCAACTAAACTACCTTAACTACTTACCAATTAATCAACCAGCCTACCAATGAACCGACCAACCAACCTACCAACCTACCTTTCTACCAGCCAACTAACCAATCAAACAGCTAATCAACCAACCAATCAACCAACTAACCAGACAACCAACTAATCAACTAACTAACTAACCAACCAACCAATCAACTAACCAACCAGCCTACTAACCAACCAAACAATCAATTAACCAATCAAACAACCAATCAACCAACCAACCAATCAAACAACTAATCAACCAACCAACCAATCAAACAACTAATCAACCAACCAATCAACTAATCAACCAACCAATCAACGAACTAACCAACCATCGAATCAATCAACTAACTAACCAACCAACCAAACTACCAACCAACTAACCAACCAGTGGAGAGCCCCTGTGTTGCCACGGCCGGCAGGGGAATCATATAAGTGTACCGCTGCTACCTACCAAGCATGTCGTAATATACAGTCAAGGAGCTTTGCGCCCGTATTCTGGAACTCTTAAATTATTCTATTGAAGATAACAATGTGATTTACCATGTATGTCTTAAGATGAGGATGATGAAGGTTGGTCTGAACGCCATAGAAAATCTTAGCTGCAAAACTCAACCGAATATAAACAAATCTAAACATAAATAAATCAGATTTAGTAAGTAGCACAGGAGGAAAAAAGGCTTTTCTAGAAGCCACACGAAGAGAAGCAATTAAAGACGAAAGGAGTCTGGATCGCAGAAGTCTAGACATAGGAAAAGCCCCAAACATAAAGAGTTATAGTAATAACTAAATGGATGAAACAGAATTCAAGTAACGACTGTGTGAAGCAGAAAACACTCAAGTAACAATTATATTGGTGCGTAATAAAGTAATAGATCTCATACTCCTTGACTCCCCAAAACACGACATATCTAAACAAACTTCTTGCCTAGAGAAACAACAGTTGAGAATAAACACTCTATGGACCACTGAACGTACAGAACAAGTCTGTGTAGTTTATACAACATACAACATTCCACAGATAGACAATAAATTACACGTGAACGAAAGAAGAAGCCGATATCTTCGATACGTTTGACAAACATTCTCCATCTGAGCTAAACATAACGTAACAAACAGTCAAGGAAACGATCCTACACAGATACAGCCTAAACATTCCAACCGTTTCGTGACTTTAAAGTCTCGCCTTCGGTCAATAACAAAAACAACATCCAAAGCCGTGTTTGTAAAGGGACAGGTGCGAAATTAAATTCAGATCTGCAAGAAAAAAAAAAAGAAAAATACACGAAGAGGCCCACAGTCACACACCACTTTCAGTCGCCGGGGTGGAGACGTGGTGTATCCAGGCCCGGCGACGACAAAGACCTGATGGTCGCGTCATATTATACCAAACCTGAAGAGACTAAGCGTCATCTTCAAGGGTGTTTTCAGATCTTGTTTTGTGATACCAACTCCCCCACTTCAGCTGCCCTTAGCGCGGTTCTCGCGCGCCAACTGAAGAAAAAAAAAGACCAAACCCCCAACTGCAAATCCTTTCAGATGGAATCGCCAGCGCTGGGACGGGTCCTATTTAGATTCCCTTTTCCGTGCAACAATCAACTGACTCGCTTGAAGTCTAATCTTTCCAGGGCTGCCAGTATTAAAGGGATAAATAACGCAGCCCCGATTTTCCCCCTTTCTCACAACTGCTCTTTTGTACTAACGGAAAAATTAGTTTCAATGAGTCTTTAGTTACATTTACTCCCAGTTTTGAGGCTTTTGTCAAAGAGTTTGCTGTGCTGCCAGTAGAAATGGCTTCTGAATATCCGGCATACATTAGCCCGGAAGAGGTGCTTCAGTCCAGGTTCGTGGATAGAGCCAGTGTGTGCTGTTGAAAACGGTTTTCCTGATTTTGAACTCTTTATCCGATTGATAAGGGCAGCGACTGGCAGAAAGGCATTACCGTCAGGCTCCCATTCGAGGAAACCCAAGTTCGAGTCCTCAATAAGGTGATGGATTTTTTTGTTTTTTGTTTGTTTCATACGGGAAAAGCAAAGAAAAGAAAACCCTAACATACACAGTTCGCGGTGTCTGCCCTAGCCAGCCAGCCTTCCTCAGGCTCAAGAACCCCCTGTCCTACAACACAAGGTACTAAAGACAGTAGAAATATGAATAAAATTGGGAACTGCGGTAAAGCTGTGAAAATGTAAACAATATAAAATGACACAAAGTAGTGCAGCTTTACATAACAGATTTACGACACATACAGGACTTGCGGCTATTAGCCTTCATCAGCAAACAAACACATTCACAAACACAACATATAGTCAAGGAGATCTCCCGTGACTACATCAAAAGGTGACGACAGGACGAGAAGAACAAAAGGATGAAAAAATTAAAGCAATGAGGAGAAAATGAGAATTGAAAAAAAAAAATGAGAATTGAAAAAATATGTTCATACTTACCTCACAGTTCCGATCTGTGAGTCACTCACAGATCGGAACTGTGAGGTACGTATGAACACATTATACAGAAGGACAGAGAGAATCTAAGCGAGTCAGAGAGAGCCAGAGAGACAGAGAGGGTCAGAGAGAGCAGAGCGACAGAGAGAGTCAAAGAGACAGAAATAGAAAGAGTCAGAGAGAAACAGAGAGACATAGAGACCCAGAGAGACATAAACAGAGAGGGGTATATAGTGACAGAAATACATAGAGAGAGCGAGAGAGAGAGAAAGAGAGAGAGAGAAAGAGAGATAGAGAGACGGCGACATAGAGAAAGATAGAGAGAGAGACGGCGACATAGATAGAGAGATAGAGAGAGAGAAGAGAGACAGAGAGAGAGATAGAGAGAGAGACGGCGACTAGAGAAGAGAGAGAGAGACTAGAGAGAGAGAGACGGCGACATAGAGAAAGAGAGAGAGAGACGGCGACATAGAGAGAGCGAGATACGAGAGAGAGAGAGAGAGAGAGACGGCGACATAGAGAGAGAGAGAGAGAGAGAAAGAAAGAGGGCGACATGGAGAGATTGAGACAGACAGACAGACAGACAGACAGACAGAGAGGTCGACACAAAGACAGCAAGAGAGAGAGAGAGAGAGAGGAGGGAGAGAGAAGGAGAAAAGGAAAGTGGACATATAGTATGTGTAAAGCAAACGGAGCAACTTCAATTATATTTGTCAAATCAATTATTTCAATCTGTCTAGCAGCCCACAAAACAACAGCATCAACTCTGGCTCGGGCAGAAGTCGCACGGCGCCCTCAACCTCCCCAGGTTATTAAATTAACATCACGCAGGGAGAGGACCAAACTGACCTGCTCTGTAGGAGACCAGGACGAGGAAACTTTATCAACATTAACCAGAAGAATATTGATTCAACTTTGCCGCCCCTGATTAATTTTGTCTTCCTGTACAATAATGTTGATTTCTTAATGATGATGAAGGAAAAGATTGCTATTATTATTATTATTATTATTATTATTATTATTATTATTATTATTATTATTGTTATTATTATTAGTAATAGCATTATTATGGTGTTAAATAAAAAGCATAACCTGTACTGTTGGTAGACGCCTTTTTATTCACAGAACGGAATAATTGCCCTGCAAATACCACATATGGTACAAACGCAGTTGTGATAGTATGTTATGATTATTGTGTATGTCTTCGTGTGTATGTGAAGTGTTCGGACATCACATTTCGTATACTTTTCCTTCCCGCAGCGAACGTTGAGAGAAACATTTTTTCCCCCGCATATCCTTTATAGGACATGGCTGTCAACATCAGCATCTTTCAGCTGATTGAGATAAACTACCCACATAATAATATTAATAGTATTTGTGATTTGCGCCTCATCGTTTCGTCAAGCCAGTGTTTCGGTACATCCAACTTCGACTAGTATTAGTTTGGGTTAGCTTTCACTAGCTTCGACTGTCCCCAATCTACCTACAAGGCAGTCCATGAATCTCTTTGCATAGTCCCTGTCCTTTGACAGGCCCGGCAATGGAGGCCCAATCTACTTACAAGGCAGTCCATGAATCTCTTTGCATAGTCCCTGTCCTTTGACAGGCCCGGCAATGGAGGCCCAATCTACTTACAAGGCAGTCCATGTATCTCTTTGTCTAGTCCCTGCCCTTTGACAGGCCCGGCAATGGAGGCCCTACCAGTAGTTCCGATACCGTCGGAATAGTTCTTGGGGTCATTACAACACCGTTTGATTTGTTTTTGGCATGGCTCTGCTTAGAAACATCTAACAGCATTAGCCGCTTTAACAGCATTTCCCAGCCACACCTTCTGGCCACCATACGCAGCATTGTCTGGACAGGGACGCAGAGGTGCTTCCAAGGCACCAGGGCCAGGTTCTATACTGGTCAAGACCTACTAACACGTCCTAGTCGTGCGTCCTGGTCAACAGGTCCCTTCGGGGTCCTGACTAACGTAGTAGGATCGCTGATTCTTCCGAAGTCGGAGAGTATCTGCCTGCACGGCGAGGAACCACCAGTCTGCACACCAATAAGCCAGACATGGGACAACGGATACTCACGCAAACCTCAGGTCCTGTATGACATCACACTGATGTTGGACAACAGGATGTCTTCATCCGACATACAGGACTTCACAGCCGAGTTCGCAGCCAGCGAACGCAAGCAAGCAAGCATTGCCTGGACATTATAATCTGATTACAATTCAAGAACATCCAGTGACCAATCTACAGACCAGCCTACTGGAAGGTTTGACGGAAAATAAATGCGATATTGGGTTCCTGTCTGGTTTAAATGTTGCTTGCCCTTTCAGGACGTTGAAGTCACCCCAAAACTAGGTTCATTTTCTAGGAAAGTTTACGTTCAGTAGTTTGCCGTTGCGTTGTGAGCGGAAAGTCAACATTTACATTCCAAATGATCGATGTATGGTAACGATACCCTTACTCCGCCATAGCGCAGCGGAAGTTCAAGCGCATTAAGTCCTGTGGACATGCAGAATGTATTATGGGGTAACTATTTTAACAGACCAAAGTCGCCTCGCATCATCTTTAGAATAAACCTGGGCTAATGCCCAGGCAGCAGGCAGGCAGGCAGGCAGGCAGGCAGACTTGCTTTTAAATAGAATGGCAATGTGCCAAAGTGGAGATGAAACAGTGCAAATTAATTCACAATGTTAAGATAGTCTGTGGTTCTGCACTGGAGACCTCGTTTTTATTGTCCTGTTGTTTCCCTTTACACAAAGAAAACAAAGGTAATGAATCAGAGTATGAAATTAAAACTGACATGTAGCTCTTGAGTAACATGGGACAGGGATTAGTCTCAAGTGACACACGATCTCCGATCCGACATCTTATCCTCGTAACAGTAACGGGGAACAAAAAACACTGTAACAAAAGCCGAAAATGTCTTGTAGGGAAGATGTCAAAAGAAAAATTAAGGAACTACTGGTTCTTTTGGAGGCCTGGACACTAATCAAGCTACAGGTTTGCTGTCAGTTTACCTGTAATGTGACCTTGTTTATCCTCAGGTGACAAAATCACCAAAATGTAGAGCTAATGGTGAGAGCTAGACAAATGGCAAAGAACCAAGAAGTGGAGAAAAGACGCTTGCGCTGGATAGGCCATACATCGAGAAAACCATAGAATAATGTAACTTGAAAAGCCTTAGCTGAAATCCACAGTGCAAAAGAAACATAGTAAGACCTAAAAACTCATGGTGAAGAGAAGTGGAAGAATAATTGAACAATATGGGAAGAATGTGGACACGGATTTACATGAGATAACTAAAAATATGAGGGTTTGTCGTTAGTGGCGGTTCCAACTTCACGCCAAAGGGTCACCCTATAATAATCCGTCCCTGTGCCAGTGAATATCACACAGAATGCTCCTCACTACCCCATGTGAAAAGTAAAACACATAGCAGTCCCGACAAACCAACAACACGCACAGGACATACATGCTTAAGGATGCTGCCAGAATGCCAACACAACAGTCCGCCACTATAATTGCAGTTCATCGTCGGTGGAAGCGGTAGTCACTAGAAAACTAGCAGCTGCACACACATTACTACATAAAGCAAAACTAATTAGTTTAGCAACTGGCCGTACGCAATTTTTCTGAACACGCAGTTCACAATACAAACAACCGCGGACAGATGTCAAAGCATTCCACATTAAATCCACAAGTTACAGTGTCCCCCTCAACGCACTTAATTCAGTATGTGGGCGACGGAACCATGTATACTACCAGTCCAAAATGAATAAAACGCATAAGCAAACTAGCCAGAAGCAAAGACACGTCAGAGGCCTCAACAGCTCAACAGCTTATTCACCATGTTGATCGGAAGTTTGAGGGTCTATGCCCCAATGGGAGATAATCGCCCCATAATGGCCCCGTTCCTGTGCCAGCCAAAAACCACAAGAAATGCTCATCATCTGTCCCGTGTGAACTGGTGAAGGAAACAGTAAACAATACCAAATAGCCATAGCATCGACAACATACCATCCTTTGTGTGAATTTGCAGTTCATTGTCGAAAGAGACTGCTGTTTGATGAACACACAAAGCAGCCTGCACACGCATTATCGCATAAGATGGCCGCCCAGCGTGCCGGCAAGCAAGCCGTCTACCAGTTTCTGAATTGTAATGCCAAGGTTATTTCATTATATTTCTTATAAGTGTATATGACCCATTGAGTGTTCATTACATAGCCAATTCTGCCCTCTTTGGACAACAACCATTGTCAAATTAATATTCTGTTTGTGGCTGATTTCATAACAGGATTATTAATCTGAGCTAGGAGATGGACCCTAATGTAACTTCTTATCTGAGGTTGACCGGAGTAGGGGTAATCATATAAACAGAACTGTCCGAACTCAAAGTTTTTTTGGGGGGGTTTTTTTTTCTCGGAAAACGGGGGTCAGAGAGAGAGAAACTATTTAGGAACCGTTGTCCCAAACTGTAATGTCCCCTAAGCCATGTTGCCTTGTACAGCTTAAAAGAACTGCCACAGGAGATTAACATAGGGACTATACCACCCAGAAACACGACCAGGCAGACAGATGACAGATGATTGCGGTTGGCTATGAAACCAGTGCATACAGGAAGACGATGCGCAAATATGATGCAAATGTGCCACGATCTTCAAAGAAGAATGATTGATATCAAGGTAACTAGAGCAAAGAAGGATGAAACAACGGTGAGAACACAAGGAGATCGGTACACGGCGGTGACATGGATGTGTGCTTGTTGTTTCCGCGGGGAGTCTCAGAATGATATTTAAATTTATGCATTAACAGACTGGACCAAAGATGGTACACAATCAAATGAACAATTATACTAATATTATAATGGACATTTCCATCCACTGAGCATTGAACTCCCAGAAGATACCACGAAACAAACAAATAACACGATGGCCCTAGTGGGGATATATCGTCCTTCTGCCCAAATTAGAGGTTATATTTAACGATATATTATCCATAGGCACTTGATCAGTTAAATGACAGGCAACAATAATTTAAGATAACATCAAAATAACACAAATAACTTAAGCACGCCCCGAAACAGATGCCTCCTATGGATCTGTAATGTGATAGGGCAGTCACATTTTGTAGGTCTTCTTCTTCCGCGTTCATCCGGAGAGTGTTTTTTTTTCTTCCGGACGTGATTGCGTTGTGCCTGTTTACAGCAGTGCTGCGTTCTTGCGCCGTTAGGCCAACAATGCGACTTCTGCGGGCATTTGTTGACCTGGTTAACCTTCCCGGGGGTTTCTTAGGACGTTTGACTCTCACTGTTGTGTTGTTATTCCCCCATGCCAGCTGCCCATTTAGAACAGCCGAAAACATCCTGGTCAGCCCTCAAGGGAAGGCAGGGGCAGACCATGGGCATTCCCCGCCATCCAAGGAGGCTTCCATAATTGCAGAGCCAACACACAGCGCTCTGGTACTGGGCTCACCCAAGGAATCGTCACGTCCTGCACATGGCTGCTTAGCCTCATTTTTTAGGTCTGAATGTGCTGGGGGAGGGTGAAGTGGTCAAGACGTTTGACTCGGGCTCCGAAGGTTGTGGGATCGATTCCGGCCGCGTCCTTCGGTTCACGAGTGAAATTTTTCGAAGACTCCTGTGGGTCGTCGCTAGAACTACGGAGTTCGTGCTTTGTGCGACGCCTTTCCGCGCTGCGGAAAGAGACCGAGCCATATGGGATAAAAACCCGGTGCAATGAAGTAGAACCTCTCGACTTTTAAGCGACTTTTTTTTTAAAAGAGAAAATGAACTCAGACGTCGGACTCTCGTCCAACAGCTCTCATGACATTATCAGCGGTAGCGCAAACGCGGCCGCTAAGTAAATATTGCGTCGTTCAGTATGATTCACTCAAACAATTATATAAATTACCACAGAACTCGGAGTAGGTTCGCCTGGGTAATAGGAAAAAAATAATCCACACGCAAAAAAATTATTCCAGTGTGTTAGAAGTAGTAACGTGTACATAATTGTTATAGACGAGTTCTTAGAATAACCTGTATAAAGAAAAGATCAAGTGCATCCATACTTCAAGAGCTGAATATTGAATATCGATGGCTATTAAAGACGATAAAACAAAGAAAATTGAAATAGTTTGGTCACCTGAAACGTCACGAAAGTTTGGAGAAAACAATAATTCGAGTGTATATGCCTGGGAAGAGAGGAAGAAGAAGGCCAAAGAGAAGATGGGTGAGGATGTGGCGGATGATCTACAGATGGGTGTATCGGACGCGGGACATCTTGCTTATGACGAAGAGGTGTTTTCAGGAAGGTTGTTATGGGAGTGAGGTTCTGCAAAGGATATGCTACTGAACGAATGAACTATATATTGACTATACTTAAGTTAAAAGCGAGCGTAGACCAAACAAACAAAACATCTTTTCAATAAAAGACATTTCAAACTTTCTTGGATTTTCTTTGTTATCAGTATGGCAGGCGCCATGTTATTCTGCACAATTCCACTTGGCTTTCATAAAAAACAAAGACCCGTAACCGTGTTTACAACAAGCAGGTATATTTGAAACGCCCAATTTTGTCAGCACCCCCTGGTGTCAGTTTACCTCCCCTGTCTGTCAAAAGTGTAACATATATTGCTAATTATTTCTCGAACGTTCTGATTTTTCCGACTCTGAATCGCTGACTGAAAGATACTGTTATAATAAATGTGTGTCCTCGCTGTATTACTAATTTCTCTCTATAGTTCTCTTCTCGTGTTTTTAGATCTTTCTTCTATTTATTTTGTCATGTTGGCTTCAGACAACGATGTTTCAAGTTATACTATTTTCAGATATTTAAAATGTATGTCCTATCCATCGCCAGGAGCTTTTCTTCATGTCTCAGTTGACTTGTTGTCGTCTAGTTCTCTCCTGGGTTCACTTGCTTTTGTCTAGTTCTCTCCTCGGTTCACTTGTTTTTGTCTAGTTCTCTCCTCAGTTCACTTGTTTTTGTCAAGTTCTCTCCTCGGTTCACTGCTTTTGTCTAGTTCTCTCCTCGGTTCACTTGTTTTTGTCTAGTTCTCTCCTCGGTTCACTTGTTGTTGTCTAGTTCTCTCCTCGGTTCACTTGTTTTTGTCTAGTTCTCTCCTCGGTTCACTTGTTTTTGTCTAGTTCTCTCCTCGGTTCATTTGTTTTTGTCTAGTTCTCTCCTCGGTTCACTTGTTTTTGTCTAGTTCTCTCCTCGGTTCACTTGTTTTTGTCTAGTTCTCTCCTCGGTTCACTTGTTTTTGTCTAGTTCTCTCCTCAGTTCACTTGATTTTGTCTAGTTCTCTCCTCGGTTCACTTGTTTTTGTCTAGTTCTCTCCTCAGTTCACTTGTTTTTGTCTAGTTCTCTCCTCGGTTCACTTGTGGTTGTCTAGTTCTCTCCTCGGTTCACTTGTTTTTGTCTAGTTCTCTCCTCGGTTCACTTGTTTTTGTCTAGTTCTCTCCATGAGGCGGCACTGTGGCGAAGGTGTTGCGAATGCAATTCCTAATCCCGCTTACCGCATTCGAAACATAGTTACGGTAGATTTGGAAGCAGACCGCATTGCGTTGATTTTCATACAATACTGCACTATCGTTCAGAAAGCATTGGGCAACTACCGCATGTACACTTGCCCAGGAATCACCAAAAAAAGAAATGTTTGCATATCATATTCTTTGCAGGACATCGCTGTGAACATCAGCATCTTTCAGCTGATTGTTGATTTCTTGGCAAGATTGCGCTCATTAGTTTGCCATTGCTTTCTGAGCGACCGGCTCACATACCCCGTAAGTTATCGACGCGGTTAGAACCGCTACCGATTCTCGCCATCGTCACGTTACTCACGAGGGTATACGGGATTACAGAGAAAGTCGCTAACGCCTAGGCCAGGGAGACCGATAGGAACCAGAAACAACCCAAAAATGATGGAGTTAACTGCAACGTCCTGTAAAGGGTAAGCAAATAACTTTAACTCTCTATGAGCTCACATTGGTTATTCTGTCATTCCATTTCATTTCTTCTGTTTTGTGTATGCGCGAATTAAATAATATGTGTATTTAATTTCAAGTCGGGGTAGTGGTTTTCCGTATTTCCCATCTATACAGTAGTACTGATTCATTCATTCATTCAGTAGCACGTCCTTTGCAGAACCTCACTCCCATAACAACCTTCCGGAAAACCTCTCGATCATAAGCAAGATGTCCCGCGTCCGATACACCCATCTGGAGATCATCCGCCACAGCCTGCACCCATCTTCTCTTCGGCTTCCTCTTCCTCTCTTCCCAGGCATATACCCCTCCATTATTGTTCTCTCCAAACTTTCGTGACGTTTCACGGACCAAACTATTTAAATTGTCTTTGTTTTGTCGTCTTTAATAGCCAACCTTCTTCAATATTCAGCTCTTGAAGTATGGATACATTTGTTCTTTTCATTACCCAAGATATTCTTAGAACTCGTCTATAACATTTATATTCAAAGTTATTTATGCGCCGTTCAGCTTGTTTAGTAAGTGTCCAAGTCTCATAGGCGTATGTTGCATGTAAAAAATGCATGCTCTTAAAAATCTAATTTTTGTAATTCTATCTGTCCCGCTTCATAATTTATTCAGTTGTTTTAGTCTTTGAAGCCAGTACTGATTCAACATTATAATTAAATAATTTAAACTTGTTGCTAAATTTAATTTCTTTTGACTTTACAAATTTCCTACTGCTATAAAAGTTCCTCTTGCCTCTGTTATTCTTATTTTGATATCCTTATCTGTTCCCCCATTTTTGTGTAAATCAATTTTGAGAAGTCAATAGCGGAAACAACTAACAGGGGCATTCAACTTGAGACGAAAACTCAAAACAATAGTACAATCCAGCAAGAAACAAAAGGAAATTTCGAGTCCCTCAAAAGTTAACTCACTCTTGTCCAGTCGTAAATTCCTCTACAACTACAGACCTTCAACCCCCTAGCATAGACCTGCACCCACATCTAACCAAGCGTCCAGTCTTGTCCTATCTGCTGCAGCACCCTCTATGTCCCTCCCATATATGTATCACTGTCTAGAATTCTTTTCTCCTCTTGTGTTCAGAATCTTTTTGCCTGCTCCGTTCTATCTCGTTTCGGATAATATCGAAATGTTGTTGTTGTTGTTGTTGTTGGTGTTGTTGTTGTTGTTGTTGTTGTTGTTGTTGTTGTTGTCCACTTATGCCGTTGGGCGTCATGGGGAGGTGTTATTGAAGTTCCGGCGCCTGAGACTAGCGCCTTTCCTCCAATGATTCATGAGCACGTTTCTAGGATCAAGTAAACTCCCTACCGGATAGCTAGACCTGTCGCGGGTTCCTTACCTACTTGACTTCTAAATGCTAATCCTATAATATTTCATTTCTTCTACCACCCGTGTCTTTCACAATTCATACGTAGTTCTAACATTCCATGTCTCAGTTCTGAAGATGTTCCTAAGTGAAGGGAGCTAAATCAACGATCGAATCTCCGTGTGGCTTTCTCCGCAAGCATCATACTACTTCTAGAAGAGCCTCTTTCATCTTGGCTGACTGAGCTGGTACTCTTTCGCTATCTTTAGATTTATTCATCACCATGTGACATGCCGATACGCGTGGGCGGTCATGTTTCGCTATCTCAATCGATCACCAGAGTCGTGGATCAGCTCAGTGTTCCTGTCTCGACGATGCCACGCGGCCAAGCCATCCAGGTATTTATTTTCTCTGCATTCCCAGTGATTCCCCCCCCCCCCCCCCCGAATCTTGAAAGTTGTCACCAAGTTCTCTGTTTATTTCTTCTTATAACGTGTCCAAAAAAATGTTGGATGCCTATTTATAATTTCTCTAATCAGTTTACGGTTCTCATTTGCTTCTTGTAAGAATTGCTCGTTGGTTTTTTCTGTCTGTCCGTGTCCTTTGCACGGACAGACAGAAAAACCAACGAGCAAATCCTACAAGAAATAAATAAAATCTGTAAACTAATTAGAGAAATTAGACAGTCACAATTTTGTGAACTTATTATAAGAAGAAATAAATTAAACAACTTGTTCAACAGATTTGTTCACGGTTGGTTAATTTCTCTGCTAAATTCTGTACGGGACGGGGTGTCCTTTCCCTCACTTACCCTCCTTAGTCGTCTCAAGCAACACGCATATTAGGTTACCGTATTACTAATATTCCCTTCCCGCCAGGGTCCCGGTAACGCGCAATCGTATCTTGCTATTCTTTGCCCCAACTTCCAGAAGAATCTTGGCAATTCCGTTTGAGGTAGTTCTGTAGCGTAGATTTGCTACCAAGCAATTCCCAGTGGACACTTGCTATCTCCGTGTTTCTATCTCTCAAATGGTCAGCATTCGTTCTCTGAAAGCGACTCGATGACCAGTTCCCACTACCCGATGCTCTCTTGGGAGACGAGTTATGCCTGCCAGGGGGAGTTTATCAGTGCCAGCGTTGACCATGGGGATGGTTCTCTGAAAGATAGCTGCTCCACTTGTGGGTACTTTGACGACAGAACGAACAACCCAGAATTAACTAGGTTGCAAGTATGTTTGTGAAAGACTATATTTGGGATGCTTATCGTGATCGCCATAAGGGAACAATTTTAGAAGCCATCTAAATGAAGTAGCAGTGGATGTAGCCGAGAGGACAAGAGCCTATAGCGGTCATAACCTTTACACAGGTCATTCATTCATTCAGTAGCATGTCCTTTGCAGAACATCCCTCCCATAACAAACTTCCTGAAAATCTCTCCACATTAAACAAGATGTCCCGCGTCCGATACACCAATCTGGAGATCATCCGCCACATCCTGCAGCTATCTTCTCTTTGGCCTTCCTCTTCCTCTCTTCCCATGCATATACCCCTCCATTATTGTTCCCTCCAAACTTTCGTGACGTTTCAAGTGACCATAATAGTTCAGCTTTCTTTGTTTTATCATCTTTAATAGCCAACCTTTTTCAATATTCAGCTCTTGAAGTATTGGTGCATTTATTCTTTTCTTTATCCAATACATTCTTAGAACTCATTTATAACATTTATATTCAAAGGCATTTATGCGCTGTTCAGCTTGTTTAGTAAGTGTCCAGGTCTCACAGGTGTATGTGGTCAAGATAGAGCATTCTTATGAGCTGTATTACATGTGATGGAAAGCCCATATTCCTCATGATTTCCCAAAGCTTCTGATGTTGTACACAGTCAAATGCCTTTGAATAATCCACAAAACATGAGAATAGGTTTACATTAAATTCTCTGCACATCTCTATTACTAAACGCATGTTGAGTATGTGATCTCTCGTTCCTCTTCCTTGTCTAAATCCAGCTTGAACCACGTTAATTTCTTCTTCCATTTTCTTACGAAGTCTTCCTATTATGACTGTTAGTAGAATTTTACATGACTAATCAGGGCAACAGTTACTATAGTTGGTGCATAATATATATTCTGATGTGTTTGTAGCTTTCTTGTTTTCGATTTAACCTGTCCTCTGATGTATATTTCTTTCCTTCTAATTTCAATAAACACAGATTAATAGAAGAAACACATGAATAGATGAGACACATTAACAGATGAGACACTTTAATAGACAAGACACGTTTGTAGAAGAGACGCATTAATATATGAGTCACGTTAATAGATGATGCAAATTACTAGATGAGACAGCGAACGAAAGAAGAAGAAGAAGAAGAAGAAGAAGAAGAAGAAGAAGAAGAAGAAGAAGAAGAAGAAGAAGAAGAAGAAGAAGAAGAAGAAGAAGAAGAAGAAGAAGAAAAAGACGAAGAAGAAGAAGAATATATGAGACATATTCATATGTGAGACATGCTAATAAGTGCAACATATTAATACGTGATACACATTAATGGACGAGAAACATTAATGGATGGAAGCTTTTAATAGATGCGACACATTCATAGATGTGATACATTAAATGATGAGACACGTCACTAGATGAGACACATTGCTAGATGAGACACATTAGTAGATAAGCCACATTACCATAAGACACATTATTAGTAGATGAGAGACATTAACAGACGAGACACATTAATAGATGAGACATGTTAATAGATGAGACACATTCGTAGATGACTCACTTTGATGATGATTCACATTAATAGATGAGACACATTAATAGGTCAGTTAGTTAGATAGTCGAGGTTCCATCTTCACAGCAACGGGTCATCCCCATTATGCTCCATTCCTGTGCCAGTGAATATCACACAAAATGCTCCCCACTGTCCAATGTGAAAAGTGGAATAGACAGGAGTCTCGCAACAGCCCGCACAGGTACACTGTGCATAATGCCGCCGCCAGAATGCCAACACAAAATTCATCAAGAAAATCACAGTTCATCGTCGATGGACTCGGCAGTCACCAGAAATACCTCATTGACCCGGGTTTTCTCACATGGCTCGGTCTTTTACCGCAGGGCGACTCGCCGAAAGTGTCGCATAAAGCATCGAACCCCGTAGCTTCAGCGCCGACTCCCAGGAGTCTCGTGAAAAATGCACTCGTGAACCGAAAAGGCAAATCAGTCAATTTAGCAACAGCCGGTAGCCATTTTCCGAACATGCAGGTCATCTGTACATGACAGATGTAAAAGCATTCCACGCGAATTTCACAGCTCACAGTGTCACCCACGCACTCGCTCAGTAGCAGGGCGACGGAACCATGTACTACCAGACCAACATGAGGAAAATGCGATTGCTAACCGTAGCCACAAACATAAACATGCCACAGGCTTTAACGGTTCAATGCCTATACGCCATGTTGGCGACCGGAAGTCTAAATATAATTAATAGGTGAGACACATTAATAGATGATACACATTAATTGATGAGATCCATTACTAGGTGAGGCACATTCATAGATGGGATATGTTAATAGGTGCGACATATTGATAGGTTAGACACATTAATAGATGAGACACATTACTATATGAGACACGTTCATAAATGAGACGTGTTAATAGGTGCGACACATTAATATATGACAAGCATTAATACATGAGTCACTCTAATAGTTGAGACACATTAATAGATGAAACACATTCATAGATGAGACACGTTCATAGATGAGCATTCACTACTCAGGCTATTGCACAAACAACGATCATTCCTAACTCCTAAGCGACTGCTATTTCTAATGAATGCCAACTACACAACTCGGTGTTCCGGAATGCTGCCGTGACTTGGTTCCCAACTGGTCATTTCAGGCAGCGGAAGTCAACCAACTCCAGCACTTGGCTATCGGAAGGAGAGGAAAACGCCGCCCCATGAATCCCCGGGGCTTTGTCAATATACTTTGTGTGATCGATCAGCAGTAAATCCTGGTTGTCAGGATAGGAGCACAACTGCACGGCACAGTATCCAAGGGAGTTCCTAAATGGAGCAATAGAGTGATCAAGGCATAACAGGTTGATGGCCCTCATCCGCTTGTCGTGACCAATAAACGTTGTGCGCTCATCACCGGCTTGATCACGGCTTCAGCCATCTCCCCAACCAGTCGCCGTAATTGTATTTAATTATTGTTTAAAAAATTGATTTAAAAAAAGGCTACAACTCTTTCAGAACGGCGCAGAAGGTAAGGGAAAGCAGGGTTAATAATGGGCAGAAGGTTGATTTCACCATAAAGTGAGATGGGAATGATTTGAGGATCAATCCATCTCTCCAAAACCGACTACACGGCGGTAAAAGAAGAGGCATATAATACTTTAGAAGGCTGATCGCAGCGCTTGTGACGCCGTTTATGGTTCACTTCATCGACTGAGGATTCGAGGCTGAAAATGCGTGGAGTTGTTCGTATTTTAGGATTTTCAGGATATTTCCTGTTGTGAATGTGAATGACTGGCACCTTGCCGTCTTGACAGATAATAGTTTGTAAAATGAAGTTATACCTCTCCATAACACAAAGCTGGGCTGAATTTAAAGACCATCTGTTGCCCATGCAGCATGGTCCCTCTCTCGGCCTGCCTAATGTACTCCAGAGGAAAGGTAAACCAATACGCATGGAACAAGACAAGCTGCAGAAGCTGCCGGAACAACAAAGCAATGCAGCAATGCTCTAACTGTCCACCTGGAGGTTCCATCCTAGACCATTTGCCGACCAAGGTTCTGCCATAACATTTAGTCTTTATGTTTTGTTTCCTCGTACTAGGATAAGGCTTGCACCCTTCAAATTTCGCTCCTCCGCCCGAAGCCTTTGGCACAATGTGAGGTGTCGGATTTGGTGAGCGCCGCCTAAAACTCGGTACTAACAGAAAGCAGGTAGTACCGTCAACTGTCATACCGTAGCTCAACCATATCCGGCTAAGGTATGTGAATAATGAAGACACAAATAATATATCGCACAATTTATTGTCTTCCAATGGACCCTAATATAACTTCTCTTCCGAAGTTGAACGGGTTAATGATAGAATAGAACATATGTCCAATTTGTTTTCAAGCGTGTAAAATGGTCCCTTAGTTACAAAATGACCAAAATAGGACTTTTACTTTTATCTATACCACATGCCCATTGCATCCCAAGACGTCTAAAAAGGACCTATTAAATTTGCTCTACCATTGCAAGCACTGAAACGAAACAATATACACAAAGTACAACTTAACGAACATAATAGTTTTAACAGCTAGTACTGTTAACCAGTAATAACAAATGAGTGATACATCTACCACACTTTAACATTTCCCTCCATCGCCAGGGCGAATGATAATAGGCAAGATCCTACTCGATTACTTAATCGCATCAGAAATATTGTTCTCGATTCTAGCACACTCACCAGTCTCGGGAAATCGATGGGTTTTAGCTTGATTACGATTTGGACAATATTGGTATCGATCCTCGTCTGGAACTTTGTACCATGGCATCAATCCGATTGAAGTTACCAAAAGGGCAATTCCATCGCGGGATAAAACAAAAATACAGGCAGAGGTTTTGATTTCTTGATTAGTTTTCGCCAATCTGGCTCTTCATTGAGCCATCTAATACGATACGAGCACACTTTACTTTTGTATAGGCTCTTACTGTCACACTCGGAATAATATGTGGTAGAGTGGATAGGGCGTGGATCTGCCAACATTAGCGTGAATGCTCAGTTTCCATTCAAACGGAATGTTATTATACATCGGTGTTTGCTCAGCCCAGAAATGTTAAGTGGCTGTGGAAGACTCCTTGTGATAAATACTGCAGCCTTAGATGGAAACTGGATACCTCATCACAGGGAGGGTAGTAATTAGACGTCTGACTGACGACCCAAGAGTAATGGGTTGGTCGATAACACTGTGAGGGGAAGGGGAACGAAGAGTAGGAGGAAACGAATGAGAACGATGAAGCAGGGAAGAGGAAGAAGAAGAAGAAGAAGAAGAAGAAGAAGAAGAAGAAGAAGAAGAAGAAGAAGAAGAAGAAGAAGAAGAAGAAGAAGAAGGAGGAGGAGGAGGAGGAGGAGGAGGAGGAGGGAAAGAAGGAGGAGCAGCATCAGCAGCAGCAGCAGAAGAAGAAACCGGAGAAGAAGAGAAGATCAACAGCAACAATAACAACAATAATAACAGTAACACACACAAAACACAACAAAGACAACAACAGCAGCGACAGCAACAACTTGACCAGGAAATAAACAAGATGGCGTCAAGTGCCCTGACATGGAACATGAGAATGCTTGTTGCTGTTACTTCCCAGAACAAATGTTCCCATGGGTTGTGTTTCAGCATCAGGCCTTCCACCCTCCACACGGGTACTAATGCCGGCAACATGTTCACACCTCTTATGGCCCTTATCGTTT
The DNA here is from genome assembly GCA_014155875.1 of Cepaea nemoralis. Lineage (NCBI taxonomy): Eukaryota > Metazoa > Mollusca > Gastropoda > Stylommatophora > Helicidae > Cepaea > Cepaea nemoralis. The sequence goes on from JACEFZ010012770.1 coordinate 82,555, forward strand.
AACAACAACTGGCATAAAATTGTGCTAAGGTAATTAAACGTCCCTGATATAGCAATAGAGAAATGGGGCTGTGTGATATCCTACCCTGTTTTAGGTAGAGAGGCAGGGGTTAAACCCGAGACACGACTACCCGTGTTCTTGGGAAACCAATATTGTCTTCATAGCTTTAGATATAATGGCAGCTAGACCTGAAGTCAAATGGTATCCTTTTAAAATTGCGTATCTTTTGCTGTTTGTAGAACAGCTCTGAAAAAGAACAAGTTTAATGTTTTTTGAGGCTCTTGTGTGAACAACCATTCCAGCATTTGGAAGAGAGATTTACGTGGAAGATTGCAGACCCTGAACGTTGCCTATCACTGGAAAATCTCAGCGCATTTATTGAAACTTAACACGCACACAAGGGAAATAACTGGACGGTAGGGTAGATAACTTTGCTAGAAAAGAAGGGGGGAAATGTTCTTTTTTATGGGAAATAGTGGCCTAGAGTTAAGATAAATTTGTAGCAGTGATGAAATTTGATCTTCAGTGATGGTTAAGTTAAGGGAAATTTAACTATAATATATTTTCCGTTGACCAAAAAGATTAAAGGGAATCTGAAGGCAACGCGTACAAAATAATGACAACGATATGAACTAAGACATATAACAAACATTAAGCCGATAAGGAAGTTAGAAGCGCGAAAACGAAATTAAAAACAACGGTTTTCGCAAAGTAAGCCTAACATTAAAGATATACATGCATACAACACCTCGGCACCGCAAGGTACAAGAAAACAAGATGAGATGAAATGAGACATGCATAAAATAGTGCGACTGGTTGTCTCATGAATAAGTACAAGACACTGATAGCTAAAGCCATTGTTTTCCTACATTGTGCTTGGTAAAGCTGCATTACTTCTTGTTGTTTTATATTGTTTAGTATCATCATCATGATGTGCAGTATTGATAAGCGTGGGCGGTCATGTTTCGCCATCTCACTCGATCACGAGAGTCGTGGATAAGCTCTGTGTTCTTGTCTCGACCATGCCACGTGGCGTAGCCATCCAGATATATTTACTTCTCTGCCTTCGCATTGTTGTTTCCCCCTGAATCTTGCTAGTTGTCATCAAGTTCTCCAATTTATTTCTTCTCATAACGTGTTAAAAATTGTGACTGTCTATGTCCAATTTCTCCAATCAGTTTACGGCTTTCGTCTGTTTCTTGCAGGACTTTCTCGCTGCCTTTTCTGTCTGTCCCTTGTTTAGTATACCCCTACCAATGTGAGTCTTGGGGCATTTGGCAATAACTGGAGAAGAACATTTTGGCCTGAAAGTTTAAATGCTGCATAAATCTTCTTGGAACATCGTGGACCAAACAGAAAATATAACCGAAATTCAAAAACATCTGAACATCAAAGAAATCTGGCATATAAGCTACGGTGAGCCTCGGAAACTAAATATTTTGGCCACATGAAACATAATAGAGGCTTTTACAAACAAGAGGATGGACATCATTGCACTGGGTTTTATCCCATATAGCTAGATCTCTTTCCACAGAACATCCTGCTGAAAGCGTCCTACACAGCACGAGCCCCGTAGCTTCAGCGGCGACCCCCAGAAAATTGCATTCGTGAATCGAACGACGTGGCCCGGAATCGAATCCACAGCCTTCGGAACGAGAGCGAGCGGGGTAGGTATCTTGCCACGGAGACTCTCATTAAACGGAGTGGTTTGGAAAGGATAAGATGAAAGGCATGGATGCTGGAATAAAAATAGGTATCGGCGAATAGAGTTGAATAGAGTTGAGTTGAGTTGAGCTGAGTTGAGTTGAGTTGAGCTGAGTTGAGTTGAATTGAGTTGAGAACCAACATCACAGCAGTCAGGACATTCCCATTCGTGCTCCGTCCTCATCTGCAAGGAAGTAGACTGATGCACTTCTGCTATGCCCGTATGCCACTAAGAAGGCACTATAACACCATACCCAACACAGCGGCAGCGTTAAAATGTGTGCCCATCGAATCAGTTCAACAGTGATTCAACAATTAAAATTGATTCCCGCAAGAGCACCATTTAGAGACGAGCGGAGTCCGGACTCCGATGTCGCTCATCCACCAGCCGAGAGCCAGTCGAGGGAAGATGTGATGTCTCGTGATTGATAACAAATCGATAAATGAGTGACAGGTCCGCGCTTCCTCCCCGCAGCTCCCCTCAGCTGGAATAATTAGGGCCACACTATAGCAGATTTCCAGGACTGGTGGATTGAAATTGGAAAGCGGCACAGACAGACGGCGCAGGCACAGCAGAAAGCCATTTGAGGAGCACAGGAGATGGATATACCAGGAGGGCGTTTATCGGCTTTCTTTTCTTGTGTCCTGTAGTGGTTCTTACAGTTTCTGCTTCGTGTTATTGATTCGTCCTATCATTTATTTTATCTACATGTTCTATCAGCTGCGGAAATTCTTTTCCCTTTCACGCAGTTGATTATCATCTAGTTGGAGCTTTTATTTCTTACTTCCTTCTAATTTTTGTGAAATTTTTTTCCCCTCTTAATTTTCTTCGCTAATTCTTTCCTCCGGTAATTAATTAACTAATTTATTTACTCAAGATTTTCTTTCTTTCTTTCTTTCTTTCTTTCTTTCTTTCTTTCTTTCTTTCTTTCTTTCTTTCTTTCTTTCTTTCCTTCTTTCTTTCTTTCTTTCTTTCTTTCTTTCCTTACATTATATTACCATTTATGCGTTTATGAATATAAAATGAATGTAATATGTGTAATATAAAGAATATAACAGTTTTCAAATCAAAAAATAATCAAATGATCTTTCCTTGACAATAACTTACAAAAAGACAAGACAAAAATAAATAAATAAATAAATAAATAAATAGATAAATAAAGTAAAAAAGAACTAAAATAAAGGCACAAAGACAACAAGATAGAAAGACAGAGGGGCAGAAAAAATCAGTAACAAACAAAGGTTGCTATCATCAGCAATAAACATAAAAAATGAGATGTCCAGCAACAACAGTGGTAGTAACAAGGACAGCACACAACAACAGTAACAACAGTGGTAGTAACATGAACAACACACAACAACAGCAACAACAGTGGTAACAACAACAACAACAACAACAACAACAACAACAACAACAGTGGTAGTAACAAGGACAACACACAGCAACAACAACAACAACAACAACAACAACAACAACAACAGTGGTAGTAACAAGGACAACACACAGCAGCAACAACAACAACAATAACAACAACAACAACAACAACAGTGGTAGTAACAAGGACAGCACACAGCAACAACAGTGGTAGTAACAATCACTGCACACAACAACAGCAACTACAGTGATAGTAACATGGACAGCACACAACAACAACAACAACAGTGGTAGTAACAAGGACAGCACATAGCAACAACAACAACAACAACAACAACAACAACAGTGGTAGTAACAAGGACAGCACACAGCAACAGCAACAACAGTGGTAGTAACAAGGACTGCACACAAAAACAGCAACAACAGTGGTAGTAACAATCACAGCACACAACAACAGCAACACCAGTAGTAGCAACAAGGACAGCACAAAATGATAGCAACAACAGAGATATAATAACATTACCGCAGATATTAGCAACATAAACACAGATAAAAAAAAAACAAATGCAACAATCACTCCCATACCTTCTCTATGTGTCTCTCATCTCTCGCCTACGTTCACTCTCTCTCTCTCTCTCTCTCTCTCTCTCTCTCTCTCTCTCTCTCTCTCTCTCTCTCTCTCTGCCCCTAATTTTTTCTCTTACTCTCATCTCTCGCTCACTCTCCCTCTCTCCCCTTCTCACGTCTTCCTTCTTCTCTTTCGACTCTCCCCTCCTTCTCTTCTCAATCTCCCATCATCTCTCGTCACAACAAACAGAATCTGCACAAACACACAACTCACTTGATGATCTCGACTGTTCTCTGAATGCTGATCAATTGTATCTAACGATGTTGATGTCGATGTTTTTGCTGGCGCTGTTGACGACGATCCTGCACCCTCCCGGTCGTCTATAACCAGATCTATAGGCATCTTTCCTTTCAAACAGGATATGTATCGATGGCAGAAATTGTCACAGAGTTCATGAACCTACAGTTTGGGAAGAGAAATGAAGAGAACATTGAAGCGAGAAACCACTTTTTCTGTTATTGGCATCTTCTCATTCTTGACAAACGATAGTTTGATATATTTTGCTTTAAAAAAAGAAAACAAAAGAAGACATCATACCTACAATCCTTGGCGAGTATAAGGGGTGGAGTTATACTTTTCCATAACAGCTTGAAGTATTTATCTAATTACTTTAATTTATGTAGTGTGATTTCTGTAGAATGTACCTCACGAGATACAGCGAAATATGTCAGGCAATAAATCGTGAAATCTATTGTTTATGTCTTCGTTATTCAGATTTCAATATTCACATTCTAGAACGTTCTGTCAAGTCTCGAGACGCGATGAGGGTCGAGATATCGCGGAGACCAATATTTAACGAACTGGGACAACTCAAGCTGACGTAGAATGAAGGGGCGGCAATCGGGAACATTGAGAATGGGGTGGGGGAAGCGGGGATGGGGGTAGCAGCAGTGAAAACAGTCCCATCTTGTGGGGAAACAGTGTTATCAGGGGCCTCAGATTTACACAGGACTTTGCATTCCCAAGTTACTAAGTCTGGTAATGGGTTTTTACCAACGGCTGGAGATTAGACCAGGTTTGTGGTGTAGAGGGCACAGGATGTGAGTGGATCGGTGAGTGTGGGCAGGCAGTGTAGGTATTATACCACTATCATCATCATCATCATCATCATCATCATCATCATCATCATCATCATCGTCATCATCGTCATCATCACCACCATTATCACCATTATCATCATAATCATCAGGTGGCGTATGTGGCTTATGGTTAGTGAACGCAGGTTTACAATCCCGGCATACTAGGTTCGAGGTCAGGTTCAAGCAATGTAGGACTTTAATTATCTTCTTTTTTTCCGGTCAACCACTCTTTCATATACCTTGTGATGTCCAAAAAGGGGGGGGGGGGGTATCTTGTTATACTGTCCTCCAGTTTTCTGTGTCCTATACTGTCCTCCAGTTTTCTATGTCCTATACTGTCCTCCAAGTTTTCTGTGTCCTATACTGTCCTCCAGTTTTCTATGTCCTATACTGTCCTCCAGTTTTCTATGTCCTATACTGTCCCCCAGTTTTCAATGTCCTATACTGTCCTCCAGTTTTCTATGTCCTATACTGTCCTCCAGTTTTCTATGTCCTATACTGTCCTCCAGTTTTCTATGTCCTATACTGTCCTCCAGTTTTCTATGTCCTATACTGTCCTCCAGTTTTCTATGTCCTATACTGTCCTCCAGTTTTCTATGTCCTATACTGTCCTCCAGTTTTCTATGTCCTATACTGTCCTACAGTTTTCTGTGTCCTATACTGTCCTACAGTTTTCTGTGTCCTATACTGTCCTACAGTTTTCTATGTCCTATACTGTCCTACAGTTTTCTATGTCCTATACTGTCCTACAGTTTTCTATGTCCTATACTGTCCTCCAGTTTTCTATGTCCTATACTGTCCTACAGTTTTCTATGTCCTATACTGTCCTCCAGTTTTCTGTGTCCTATACTGTCCTACAGTTTTCTATGTCCTATACTGTCCTCCAGTTTTCTATGTCCTATACTGTCCTCCAGTTTTCTATGTCCTATACTGCCCTACAGTTTTCTATGTCCTATACTGTCCTCCAGTTTTCTATGTCCTATACTGTCCTCCAGTTTTCTGTGTCCTATACTGTCCTCCAGTTTTCTATGTCCTATACTGTCCTCCAGTTTTCTGTGTCCTATACTGCCCTACAGTTTTCTGTGTCCTATACTGCCCTACAGTTTTCTGTGTCCTATACTGCCCTACAGTTTTCTGTGTCCTATACTGCCCTACAGTTTTCTGTGTCCTATACTGCCCTACAGTTTTCTGTGTCCTATCCAGCTCCAGCGTCTTTCACTCGCCTCTTGATTCACTGGGATTTGGTTAGTTCTCTCCATTAAACCGGATCTGTGGCGAAGGAGTTACAGACTCAATTCATGATCTCGCATACCGCGTTCGAAAGACATCTGCGGGCGATTTAGCAGCAGACAACCTTGCGTTGGTTTCGCATACAAAGGTCCGGTCGTTCAGAAAGCAATGGCAAACTACTGAGGTAAACTTGCCAAGAAATCACAAACATCCAAAGATTTCTAGGGTTAACTGCAACGTCCTGCAAAGAATATGCAGTTAACTTTAACTCTCAATGAGCTCTGCTGTTTTACCATTGTAGTTTAATTCCAGATGGTTTGGGGTTAACCAAAGAACAGAGAAGACTAACGCACCAGGGATGTCGGTGAAATCTACGACTCAAGACCACATGTTTAGCAAAACAGTGCGTCGTGGCAAGCTGCATGGTGGCGAATCCGGGAATTAGTGCCTGCCAGTAAGAGAGGTGACCGCAATACCACCATCATACATATACAGGGTTTATACTATTTACAGATCAAATAGTGATTTCCATAAACAGTATGCATATTAAATTAAAGATATTATTATATTCTGTATAGCACGCAAATCACCATATGGCCTTTCATCGATTTCAGAAAAACATTTTCAGCCTGTGTAAGTAAATGAACTCTTTGTGCGTTGTTTGGTACACTATGTATAACCTAAAGGAATTAGCGGACGCGTTGGTGCGACGGTTAGGAAGTTGCGCTAACAATGGCATGAACGCGTTCGGACAAAGTCGGAGACCTGCGCTCGCCGCTCACTATGAGAGAGAAAGACTGACTACCTTCCCTCCATGCACTACGGCCAACAACATGTGATGGTCATAGCACATCACAAACTCATAATCAGATTCCTCGGGACTTGTGTGTGTGTGTGTGTGTGTGTGTGTGCGCGCGCGTGTGTGTATGTGTGTGTGTTTTTCCTCTTAAAAGGAGTTACCGTGGCAGATTCTACCATTGTGATTCTACCATTGTGATCTTAAGTGTTAGGCCCTGACATGTTAGTCGGTCCGTTAGTTAGTCGCGGTTCCAACTTCACGGCAAAGGGTCGCCCAATGATGCTTCGTTCCTGTGCCAGTTACATTTACACAAAATGCTCCTCACTGATCTGACATATTCTACGCTCACTCATAATGAGCTTGGGAAACCAGTTCCTTTCCTAGAGAAGTCCTATAAAGTTATACGGTATCTCATTCATTGGCACCTTTCCGCCTTGACAGACAATAGTTTGCTAAATTGAGCTTCAAAAAGGCATAATAACTTTAACCCATGGCGGTAGCGAATGTGACTGATCAGGCCAATTCGCGCTGTAAGTGTTCGTCCACAATGGATGCATGTGAAGACATGGTCATTTCCACCATCACTCACCATCGTACGTCTCATGCGCTCAGTGTGTGACTTATCTGCATACGGTATCTATTGTTTGAGAATCACTGAAGAAATCTGACATAGACTGGCCTAAACATTGCAGGGGTTAAACAGCAATTACGAACCCATCGCACAACACCAAGAAACAGAGGCTTTGAGAACATACATCATCCTTGTGGCAACATACGGACGTCACTCACAGACCGTGTCGCAATCACTGGAGAAAAATATCGGGGCTTTTCATTTTAACGGATTCACTGCGAAGGATGATATATCGTCAGATGTGACTTCCTATTTGGACAGATGGAAGATTTATCGCCATACTAGAGTCACCTTGTTATTTATTTCGTTTCGCGATATTTTCCACAATTGTAATGCTCAGTGAATAGACATTACGTTATAATACCTGTTCATTTATGTACCATGTTTGGTCCCAACGTATTTTTGTTGGCACTGAATCAGTTAAATACTACAGAACAGGTCTTTGAATGTCGTGGACTAAGAAGAAGAAGAAAAATAAGCATTAAAAAAGGCTCATAAACACTCGAAAATTGAAATAATTTCGACAGTTCTTTTCTTGTTTTTTTTTTTTTTTCAGGGGCTCGCTCGCTCTAAGCTTATGCTTAGCCCGTATTCTTGCTGCTACTTCTAGTGTACTAGACTGATTTTTGCGTGTGGATTAGCTTTCCCTATTACCAGTGTCCCTCGCTATCAGGAGAAACCCATTCCGACTTCTGAGGTACTTGTAATTTACTTCCCCAAATCAAGGACGATAATTTTAGTCCAATTGAACGGTGTAAGGGCTGAAGCCGCTACCTAGGCATCAGCACACCGGATGTTTAAGAACAAGATTTCTTATCCGTTCGGCCATGCAGACCTCCGATCGCGAGCAACGACCTCTCATGCTTATCGACATAATACATGATGATGGTAGTTATCTAGAAATTTCCAGAACACTTACTTTTTCTAATTCCAGCAAGTGAAACCGTAGTACCTGAATAGCTTGTATCATCTGGGGAAGAAAAGACAAGAAGAAGAATTGTAATCATCTATTAACATTATTTCATAAGTAATTATCACGATCGTCATCATCATCATCATATTCATCATCATCATCATCGCCATCAACTTGATTATCATCGTAATCATAATCATCATCATCACTTCTCCCAACTATGTTATCGTCGTAATCATAATCATCAGTTGGCTCATCGTCATCGTTATTATTATCATCATCATCCTCGTCATCACCATCATAATCACCATCATCATCGCCACCAACTTTGTTTTTGTTGTAATTATAATCAGCACCACACTTCTCAGCCATGTCAGCAATAACATTTTATTTACACACAGAAGCAACAGACACCAGGCTAATCAATGTATTGCCTGGCATGTCTGGCCAGACTGGGCTGGTGCATATCACATGCAGTGAATAGGTTAATCGTATTTTTATGACATTCATAAGACACCATCTATTCACGGCGCGTGAGTTTCAACTCCGCAGTAAGCACTGACGAGGTGAAGTGAATAATATATATATATTTTTTTTTTTGCATATCCCTTACAGGACGTTGCTGTCAACATCAGCATTGTTCAGCTGCAGTTGATGTACTAGGCAAGATTACGCTCAGTAGTTTGCCACTGCTTTCTGAGCTACCGGCTCACATACCCCGTAAGTCACCAACGTGGCGAGAACCGCTACCGATTCTCGCGCTGGTTACGTCACTCACGAGAATATACGGGATTCCGGAGAAAGACGTTAACACCTAGGCCAGGGAGACCGGCGAATAGGTAATACATTGGTCAATCTATTGGCAATTTATTGTTTGTGCCATCTGTCATTAAATCTAATAAGGAATATGCAGTGTTTTGGACATTTTATTAATCTTCCCCCCCCCCCCCCCCCCCCCCCCCCCCCCCCAATAGCCTTAAGAGTGAGAGGAGAGTTGCAGGGAGGTGTATTTTCGTCGGCCCTGTCGGGGTGGCTTGGTAAAAAATCACGCAAGAACAAATGATATAAGACATACCACACAAGAAAGATGACACAAAGAACAATCACACACACACACACACACACACACACACACACACACACACACACACGCACACACACAAAGGCTATACCAGAACAAATGATACAAGAGCAAATGCCACAAGAACACATGCCACAACAATAAATGCCACAAGAACAGATGGCACATGAACAGATGACACAAGAACCTATGACAGTGAGTAGATGACACAAGAACAGATAACATAAGATCAAATGATACATAAACAAATGACACAAGGACAAATGACACAAAAACATATTATAAAAAGGAAACATGATATAAGAACAAATGTCACCAAGAACAAATTGACACAATACAATTGACACTAGAATATATGACACATGAACAAATGATAAAAGAACAAATGACATAAGAACAAATGACACAAATACAATTGACACTAGAATATATGACATTATGAACACATGATAAAGAACAAATGATACAACAACAAATGGCACAATTACAAGTGACACTAGAATAGATGACACATGCACAGATGACACAAGAACAAATGACACAAGAACAAATGACACAAGAACAAATAGCACGTGAACAGATGACACATGAACATATGACACGACAGAGTAAAGAACCCAGAATGAACTCGAGATTATGGTTATCAAAACACACATACCAACATGGCACATGATGATGATGAAATCAAGACAGTATAAGTTTACATAAAATATTCCTCCGTCATTGTAATCGTGCATTCTTTCCGTCGCTTCTTGTTTCCCATTGCTCTCTCCGTTAATATGTTCGAGTGTTTACTCTCACGTATTTGCCCCACATCTTGCATCAATGTTTCCTTTCTTGCTTGTTTCTGATTCTTTTTGCCTGTCTTTCTCTCGACCCATCCGTGAATCTCTCTTCAGGTGTTTATGTATTCTTCTGCGGCTTTCCCCTCCCTTCCGCCCACCCGCCACTCTCAACATTCTCAGTCAATTACCAGCATGGCTACTCCCCGCTCCCTCTCCTTGCTACACACCTCGTCCTGTACTCTCTGTAATCCCAGCTTCCATGTGCCAGATAAGCCTAACTCTGTGTGGACAGAAGAAGGGCGCGGAGGCTTCTATCAACTGCATGTAAACAGCCAACACTTGCTAGCGCCTTGGTTCTTTTCATTACTTGCCAGCAGCCGAAACTTAATTAGTTGAACATTTCAGATAGCATGTTTTAAAATAGCTGGCCATTTATTTTGTTGCTAGCTGGTTGAAGTTCTACGAAAAGTTCATTAGACAATCTAAAAACACAAGTAGTTTGTATTGTTGTTCATAGCAGCAACAACATTAGTTGTATTGGTAGTAGTAGCAGTAGTAGCATTAGTAGTAGCAGCAGTAGTAGTGGTAATAGTAGCAGTGGTAATAGTAGCAATAGTAATAGTCTCATCTCATCTCATCTCGTCACGTTCCTCTTGTATCTTGCACTGTCGAGGTGAAGTATAAACATCGGGAGAAGGCCCGCTTATGGGCTTCATGTATCGATATTCCCATGGACTCTGTTATTCCCTGCGTCCATTGTTTACGTGGTCGGCCTCTTCCTCTGCTTCCCTCTGGTCTGTACATCATTGCTTGTTGTGGTATACTGTTAGTTGGTAACCTACTTGCATGGCCAAACCATTTGACTTGCTGCCTTCTAATAAAATCTAGTGCAGCTATAACCCCCACTTTAGTCCTGATTTCTTCATTTCTGATCTTATCTCTTCTTGATACATTGAGTATTCTTCTCAGGAATCTCATTTCTGTTGTTGTGATTTTTCTTTTCTCTTTTTCTGTCATTGTCCAGGTTTGGCATTGGTAACATAGAGTTGGTAGGAAGATTGTGTTGTAAAGTGCTTTCTTAGTAGTTATAGATCCATGTTTGTTCTTTAGTATTGGTGCCATTTGTCCATTGAGTTGGTTTGCCTTATTGCATCTATTTTCGATCTCGTCTTCTGATTTGCCATTCGATGATATTATACTTCCCAAGACTTTAAACTCTTTATTTGGTTCAAGGGATGTTCGTTTAGGTGAATCGTTATTGCTGTTTCTTCTTTAGTTACAGTCATTACCTCTGTTTTACTTGTGCTAATTTTCATGTTATGTTCCCTACACATTTCTTTTAGACTATTCATGTGATCTTATAATTCAGCTTCTGATTTTTCTATTAGTGTTTGGTCATCCGCAAACAGGAGTTCTCTAATGGTTAGATTTGCAGATGGTTCTTCTTCTGTGTTCTCGTCATGCGGTGTTCTTGTGGTCTCTGTATGGCTGGTTTCTTTACATTTGTTATCTATATATGTTATGAACAAGAGAGGGGACAGGGCACAACCTTGTCGTACTCCGGATCTTATGGTGAAGGGTTCTGAGTGTCCTCCAGTTGCTCTTACTATGCATTCACTGATGTTGTATAAGCTTCTACGTAGGTTTATTAGATGTGTACTCACTCCATACTGTTTAAGGATTTCCCACAGCTTGTTTCTATCTACTCTATCAAATGCCTGTTCTTAGTCGACAAAGGCTAATTAGAGTATTTCATTAAATTCGATTGATTTTTCTATAAGTTATCTAAGAGCGAAAATGGCATCTGTGCATCCTTTGTTTTTCCTACATCCAAGCTGTATTTCGCTTAGCAGGGGTTCTATAGTAGTTCGTAATCTTTTCTCAAGAATTTTGCAAAATATGACTCAACAGTGAAATGCCTCTGTATTGTGTGCATTCTCTTTTGCTGCCTTTGTTTTTCTAAACTGGGATAATTACGGCGTTTTCCCAGTCTCGCGGTGTCTGTTGTTCTACCCAAACATGGTTGAATAGTCTATGTAGCCATGCTGTTCCTACTTCTCTTGCTGCTTTAATTAGTTCATTTGGTATTTCATTTTGGGGGGAATGGGGGTGGGGGGGGGGGGGGGGAACTAATCTGACGGCTTCTATAATTTCTTCTTTCAGTATGTCTGGTTCTAGTTCTTCAGTGGCATCTCTGTCGGTTTCTTGAATTCCTGCGACATCTGATGGGATGTTGGGGAGTTGTCTGAAGTACTGTTTCCATCTTATTAGGATTTGTTTTTGTTCACTTATTGGTTCTCTATTTTCGCTGTTAATTATTTCAGCTGGGTCATAGAGTTCTTCCTGTGGTTCTTATTGCACTTATCTTTGTGTAGAAGTTGCTAGTTGCCTCCTTGTAGTTTTTATTTAGAGTTTCTCCATACTCCTCCCAGTCGTGTTTGTTTTTCTCTCTTTACTATTCTACTCAATGTCTTCTCGCTATTCTATATTCTATGTAATCGTATTCCTATTCCTGTTTACTCTTCGACCACTTTTTATATGTTTCCTTTTTGTCTTTTACGGCTTTCTTTACTTCTACTACTGCTAGTAGTAGTGGTAGTAGTAGCAATAGTAGTAGTAATAGTAGTAGTAGTAGTAGTAGTAGTAGTAGTAGTAAAAGTAGTAGTAGTAGTAGTAGTAGTAGTAGTAGTTGTAGTAGTAGTAATAGTAGTAATAGTAGTAGTAGTAGTAGTAGTAGTAGTAGTAGTAGTAGTTGGTGTAGTAGTAGTAATAGTAGTAGTAGTAGTAGTAGTAGTAGTAGTAGTAGTAGTAGTAATAGTAGTAGTAGTAGTAGTAGTAGTAGTAGTAGTAGTAGTAGTAGTAGTAGTAATAGTAGTAGTAGTAACAGTAGTAGTAGCAGTAGTAGTAATAGTAGTAGTAGTAGTAGTAGTAGTAGTAGTAGTAGTAGTAGTAACAGTAGTAGTAGTAGTAGTAGTAGTAGTAGTAGTAGTAGTAGTAGTAGTAGTAGTAGTAGTAGTAGTAGTAGTTCCCACACACGTTTGTGCTAGAGTTGTAGCATATATATATATATATTTATAGTGTTGGTCCTACAATTCTATAGAATCAGCGGAAGCAGACAGTGGACGTGTAGTGGACATCCCACTAGCTCGCCTACTGTAGAAGACATTTCCTGCTGCCTGTAGCATCCTGGATCAACTGGGAGGTTCAGGTCAAGTTTCAACAATCAGTCCGGTTGCGAATCCACTACTACTATTACTACTACTACTACTACTACTACTACTACTACTACTACTACTACTACTACTACTACTACTACTATTACTACTACTACTACTACTACTACTACTACTGTTACTACTACTACTACTACTACTACTACTGTTACTACTACTACTACTACTACTACTACTACTACTACTACTACTACTACTACTACTACTACTACTACTACTACTGTTACTACTACTACTATTACTACTACTACTACTACTACTACTACTACTACCACTACTACTACCACTACTACTATTACTACTACTATTACTACTACTACTACTACTACTACTACTACTACTACTACTACTACTACTACTACTACTACTACTACTACTACTACTACTACTACTACTACTGTTACTACTACTACTATTACTACTACTACTACTACTACTACTGTTACTACTACTACTATTACTACTACTACTACTACTACTACTACTACTACTGTTACTACTACTACTATTACTACTACTACTACTACCACTACTACTACCACTACTACTACTATTACTACTACTACTACTACTACTACTACTACTACTGTTACTACTACTACTACTACTACTACTATTACTACTACTACTACTACTACTACTACTACTACTACTACTATTACTACTACTACTACTACTACTACTACTACTACTACTACTACTACTACTACTACTACTACTACTACTACTATTACTACTACTATTACTACTACTACTACTACTACTACTACTACTACTACTACTACTACTACTACTACTACTATTACTACTACTACTACTACTACTACTACTACTACTACTACTACTACTACTACTACTACTACTACTACTACTACTACTACTACTACTACTACTACTACTATTACTACTACTATTACTACTACTACTACTACTACTACTACTACTACTACTACTACTACTACTACTACTACTACTACTACTACTACTACTACTACTATTACTACTACTATTACTACTACTACTACTACTACTACTACTACTACTACTACTACTGCTACTGCTCCTGCTGCTCCTGCTGCTCCTGCTGCTCCTGCTACTACTACTACTACTACTACTACTGCTACTACTACTACTACTACTACTGCTACTACTACTACTACTACTACTACTATTACTACTACTACTACTGCTGCTACTGCTCCTGCTCCTGCTACTACTACTACTGCTGCTGCTGGCACTACTGCTACTACTGCTGCTGCTGCTGGCACTACTGCTACTACTGCTGCTGCTGCTGGCACTACTGCTACTACTGCTGCTGCTGGCACTACTGCTACTAGTGTTGTTGCGTTTACAACTAGTACTACTGCTGCTGCTGCTACAAACCCATGGTCACCCAGCCCAAATATGCATCGCAGAAAAATGATCCAGATGTAATCGAATGCACCTGTACGCCGATATGAGTTTCCAAAACCGTTCTTGCGCACCCGCTAGTGTTTGAGCTTAGAAGGAAGAAGTCCGCTGCAACACATGCACTCTGTATATATTACCGGGTCAGAGGGAATTTAACCAACCAACCAATCATTCACCACATAAATCAACACACCAACCACCCAATAAACAAATGAATAAACCGACCAATCTACCATCCAACAAATAATCCAGCCACCCATACAACAAATAAACCAACCAACCATCCAACAAATAAATCGACGAACCAATCATAAAAACCAATCAACCAACCGACCATCCTACGAAAGAATTAACCAACCATGCAAACATCAACGAATCAAACAATCAACTAATAAATCAACCCACCAACAAACCCACCAACAAGCTAACTCACCAACCAACCAATTAGCCAACAAAACAACCCGCCATTCACCAAACAAACCCACCAACAAATCAACAAATCTCCTAACCAACAAACCAATTAACCAGTTAACCAACAAACCAACACACCAACCAACAAACCAACCCACCAATCATCCAACCTGTTAACCAACAAACCAACCAACCAGCTAACCAACAATCCAACACACCAATCATTCAACCTCTTAACCAACAAACCAACCAACCAGCTAACCAACAAACCAACCAACAAACCTTCCAACCATCAAGCGAACAAACCAACCATCTAAATAATAAACCAACCAACTAACTAGTCACTTGTTCTGATTTAATTACCTATGCAGAAACACCAAGCACGGGTTAATCTAACCTTGACCTAACCACGGCCATGAAATCAGCATTAAGTGATTTGTATCCCGACGAACGAAGATAGCAGCTGTGGCTTTTGATTTCATCAAAGCACTGGCTACATCAACTGGAATGGGTGGTCGAGCGGGTAGGATAGTCTATCTACTCCGCCTATCACCTCTGCTCGTATGGAATATGACTTATACGCAGTAATGGCTGTTAAGAGTGGCCGGAGGGAGGCAGTTGTCTATTTGAGTCAGATGTGTGGTCGAGATTGCTTTCTGTGAAAGAGGGAACGAACGAACGAACGAACGAACAAACTTTATTTTCAAAGGGTTAAGAATTGGGCACGCAGGCCCGTCTAACATTCTGCCCTTCTATCACTCTCTTTCATACATTATTTCATTCACACATCATTCAAGGCTAACAAAGAACAGTAATAATATAAAAGATATGCATTATAAAGGCATGGGCAAAATGCAAACATCAAAACTACACGACACAGTAATATTAGATAATGGTCTGACACTTGTTATTAGCCATGTGGAATATACTGGCCTACAAAAAGGTGATTGGCTGTTATACTAAGGTTTTGTTATTATTATTATTATTATCTCAATTATTAAGGGGGAAGGTAATCCGTATTGAGATAGTGTTCGAATAATTTGCGATTATATGAATAGGGATTAGTGATGTCTTTGATTTCTTGTGGAAGATTGTTCCACAGCTGAGATGCAGAGTACGTTAAGCTTGTTTTGTATAAGTCAATCCTAGGCTTCGGAATGTGTAGTATATTTAAACGTTTACTGTGTCTAGCATTATATTTAAACAAAGGCCAAAGGTAATTTGGGGCATTCCGATGCAGGATTTTGTGAATTAGTTTAGCTTTATTGAAAAGCAGGCGTTGTCGGAATGGTAGTAACTGAAGGCGTTTATACAGGCTAGGATTGTCAGATAAATGTTTGCAATAAATTAGACTCATGGCCCGTTTCTGGAGTGAGTAAAGCCGCTTGGTGTTTGAATTAGAACAACCGTCCCAGATTGTAGAGCAGTAGTCAAAGTGTGTCTGTATATGAGAAGTATAAAATAGTTTCCTTGTGTCCTCATCAAGGAAGTTTTTAATCTTGGCGAGTTGATAGACTTTTTTCGCTGTTTGTTTAATGAGCGCTTGAACATGGGAATTAAAGGTTAGGTTTCTATCAATGATTAGGCCTAATGTTTTGTGCTCAATTACACTTTCTACTGGCGAGAGATAGAGAGGGGGAGGGAGAGAGAGAGAAGGAGAGAGAGGGGGAGAGAGAAAGATAGAGGGAAGGAGAGAGTGGATAGAGAGCGGGAGAGATAGAGAGAGGGAGGGAGGGAGAGAGAGGGGGAGAGACACAGTTGCAGATCTTTTAAGGACATCGTAGTCAGCACCAGCATTATTGCTGATGTGATTTCTTGGCAAGTTTATGTTAAGTAGTTTGCCATTGCTTTCTGAACGAGCGGAACCCATACCATTTTGTTAAAAATCAACGAAAGACGGTCTGTGGGATAACGAACTGTGTTCGGAGACGGCTTATACAGAGAAAGAGAGAGAGAGGAGAGAGAGGAGAAAGAGGGAGAGACAGGGATAAAGAGAGGAGAGAGAGGAGAAAGAGGAGAGAGACAGGGTAAAAAGAGAGGAGAGAGAGAGGAGAGAGAGGAGAGAGAGGGAGAGACAATGAGAAAGAGAGGAGAGAGAGGAGAAAGAGGAGAGAGAGGAGAAAGAGGGAGAGACAGGGAGAAAGAGAGGAGAGAGAGGAGAGAGAGA